>CM035229.1:19936176-20231869 GCA_020226215.1 Sindora glabra | reverse complement strand
TTTTCTCAGTATCATTCACAGAGAAAATTTTCGATGCAAACATCAAGGATGAATTTCCCACCTCTTCTATCAGAAAAGGCATAAATTTCTTCATGTATACCATTTCGGATTGATTCAACAATGTCCCCGTCTCAAACCAATTTGAGTCGTAAAATCCTGTAAAATTATCATACGAATATCGGAGCATGCAATCGTGGTACCAAATTTGTCCTGCGAGACAACCGCCCAATTTCCGTAGAACTCTTTTGCAGCGATACCAACACAGGATGGCAACGCTCGACCTTGACATCGGCCCAGCAAAAGAATTCAACAGCCATTCCATGATTCCTTGCATGGTAAAATGAATATTAACGAGAGGTTGAAGTGATGAAAGGAGAGAGTAAGTGTTCCCAAGCGAATCAAGATCATATGCCCCATCACAAGAGCTAGTCAAATAACTAAATGACTGTTCCTCGGTGCGTTTGCGTATGAAAAGTGCAGAAACACGAACAAACCAACCACCACCGAAATACTTTTGATGCAGTCGATGTTCTTGAGACATGATCGTCTCCTGCAAAATCTGGAATTTTGGTCGAATTAGCTACAACTAATTTGCTCGCTAGTCAGTGCGACTTATTGACTTTAAAGAGGGGGAAGAAAACAAGAGACTGAAGAGTGGCCCTCGCAAACAAGCCCGTTAATTGGACTCCTAGAGGGTACACGACAAAATAAGGAAGTAAATAATTTGGTTTTTAATAATTATTTTTTATAACTTTTTTTTTTTTATCAAATCCATTAATTTTTCGTTAGTAACTGTAATATTATATATTATTCTTTATATTTTAGAGGAGTTGAAACCTAGGATATTCTTTATATTTTAGAGGAGTTGAAACCTAGGATATTCTTAATTGCTAAGTACAGTTAACTATGTGTACGAAGACAATAAAAATCTAATAAAGTACTTTTTATTATACATTAAGTAGTGTTTATGATGTTTTATTTTATGGTGCATTAATCATATTAAATTATCAGATTTTATTTAATTTATGCACAATATTGCATAAATTCATAAAATCTTTAAGTCTATTGATATATAATAAAATTGTTGTGTGAAAATCTCTCTCTTTGTATACATTAATATATTCATTCTCCTTTATGTTATAGTCTACCTTTCTTTTGATTGAATTAATGCGCATAATTTAAACATATGTAAACTTTATTTATTTTAGAGAAAAATATTTTTGTAAAAATATATTTATAAATCATAAAAATAAAAAATAATTATTATATTTAATATTAAATATAATAATTTTAATAAAAATAATTTCTTCCTTTTTCAAAGATGTGATTTTATTTTACTATAACATAAATATTTTTATCACAAAATTGAAATATTCATAATATTTTTTTACTCATATATAAAGAATCGATATATTCCAAAAAACAAAAAGTGATATAACGTAATTAAGAATGTCTCTTGTAGGGTAAAAAATTAATACTCCGTCTAATTTTAAAAAAGAAAAAAATTTGACAGCAACCAGTAGGCTAAAGTTCCAATTTACCGCTGTTTGCTAAATAAATTTTTATTTTATCATTTTTGTGAAATATTTTACTAAAATACGCACGGAAGGGGATAGGCGTCAAATCGGATGGCGCCTCTGGTACTACATAGTGGCGCCATTTTGAATAGCTCCTTTGGAGTGAAAGCGCCATATGTTTTAGCGCCTTCGACCATGAGGAAAAATAGATTCCATAAACCTTAAATGTTTTATGGTATTTGGAATTAAATAAAGGAAGACCTGCTATGATTCTTTGAAGCACAATTTTGCCAAAAAAAACTCTCTCTGCATATATATAATTTATTATTCTTACGAGTTCAGATGAAAATTATGTACATGTCTTATGAATATAAAACGAAGATTAAAGTTTTTTGATCAAAATTAATGGGACTTCACTTCCAAATGTGTTTGCTTAATTTCTATTTATTAATTTCAGGTATTTTATATGGTCCGAAGTTGCTGATAAAGCAATATGTACTTTTTTTTATTGGTATGTAATTTAAAATATGAATTTTAGTGCAACTAGAATGACCCAGAAAGAATTTGATGAAAATTCAATGGTTTGTGTTGAACTCCCAAAAATTGCATGAAAATTATCTGATCTCAAATTTTCATAACTATTTCTAGAGAGCATACAAACTGTCTTACATAAATTATAATGTGATTTCTATTTTTCAAATAATAGAAATGTTTCAATATAAATCAGTAATCGCTTTTATATGCTCAGATCATCACCAAAATAATTTGAGTTGGTCATAATTCAAGAAACTAAAGTATATTGTAAAAATATTAAGTGTAAGTTACCTAACTTTCATATTAAACTTATGCAAAAGCTCAAATTTTACCAAGAACATACCATAGAAGAGCCCTTTCATTTTTTACACCACTACTATGTGATTTTTTAAATAGACTGAAATTTTGTCGTAAGTTTTTTGTTACAAACACAAGCATTGACATATTTTTTGCTAAAGGAAAAGCCATAAAATGTTGCATCTGACTTACTGCTGCTTAGCAAATATTTTTGTAGCCTTTATTTCATGCTATCGATATCTTAGACGACAATACATTTCCTACTGGCCGCCAAAGGAGCCATTTTGAATAACGCCATGAGGGCGTCAATATTTGATGCTAAAGGCGCCATCCACTCTAGTGCCTTTCTGCTTCCATGCGTATTTTGATAAAATATTTCATAAAAATGATAAAAAAAAATTTAGCAAATAGCGGTAAATTGGTCCCCATTCTTGTCATGTTCCATTATTTTGTTTCCATTTAAGTTCTTAAACGTCAATTTTGTTGCTGTGACCATAAATATTAAATGATTGAAAATTAGTCTTTTAACCTAACCATCCACTATTCCAGAATAAATATTAAACGATCAATGATTGTACTAATTATTTTAAATTCATTGGGCCCATGCTGTAATTTTTTTCTTTATTCTTATTCAGAAACTGATTGATCTTTTTAGATGTTGTTACCGTGCACAAGTCATTCTAAATTCATATAGTCGTTCTTGGTTAAAAAGTCCCATATGAGGCATTTAATAAATTTTAAAGAAGTACTTGAAAAATATTATTATTTAGATTATAACTCAGCTTTACAATATAAAATCAAATGTATGATCAAATGAAACTAATTAGATATTTGTGCTAACCCTAAAGGTAGTTTTTTTTTGCATAATTAATGTAACTGCGATGAAACATGGTTTAGGATCAGTATATTTCTCATCTTAAAACATTAGTTGATGATAAGGAATTGCAGCATTAAATTGCACCTTTTTTAGGTATAAGTGAATGAGATGAATGATATGATGTAATAGATTGGAATTAGAATGAGAATGTAATAAAATAAACTACTCATTTTATAATTATATTTGATATCATAAAAAAATATTTTATTCCACTTTGATATTTAATACATTAATATATTATAGGAATCAAATAAAAAAATAGTTAATGATAATAATATATTTAATAAAAATAATGAATATTTATTAAATAATTTAATATTATTAAAATAAAAGATAGGATCAATAAAGAATAATTATATAATTTATATTAACTTCTCTCAAATTTTGATCCAATGACACTTAATATTTATTATTTTTTGAATTATACACTTCCACCATTATGATTTAACTACATCATCTCCTCTAATATCATTCCTTGTATGGCCAGATGATTAGTTTCATAAATTTTTATGTGCAAATATTACAACATGTAGAAAATATTTTTATTCTTCAAATAAAAAGCATAATTGCATATAAAATTATATAAAAATATTTTTTCACTTATAAGCTACAAAGATAAAGAATGGATTATAATTTAAAAGTTTAATATCATTATATTTCATAATTATAGAAACGTTTTAAGATTGGATGTGTATTTTTAGAAAAAAAAAATAAGAAGCATAAAGTGTAATTAAGTGTAAAACTTGTGCTTAGTTTTACCAATAGATAAAAAAGTTAATGTTAGTTTTTTCAATTTTTAATATCTTGAAGGTTGAAAAATAAAAATTTTAATTTGTAGATCCTGAAAAAATAATAAAATGAATAACACAGTTTACAATTATCTTTTATTTATTAAGTGAATCTGAAGATAATGTGTTATAACTTGAATATTTAAGAATTTTTCACCGCATTTATTATAAAATAAAACTTTCATAATTCGATAGAATAGTTTTTTTAGGAAAATTAATACTTCTATTTTGTAACACTTACCAAATTAAATTTTTTACTTATTTCTTTTATCTTATTTATTTCATTTCATTATACTAGACACACACTTTTGTTATTATTATAAATATTTTCATAATATTTTTATAAAAGAAAATTTTTATAAATGATATTAAGTGTTATTATAAGGTTAGGATAAAAATACAGGTAATTATTTAATACTTTATTACACATAAACAAATTTAATAAATTATTCAATAATATTCTTTATTTACGAAGTTGAATATGGTTGAAAATGAAAAGAAATGTAACGAAATAAATATATTTCATTTTCTTCATCTTGTTACTTTTAACTGCAAAACATTCATTGCACCCTCACAACTGACACATACATTATCATATACAAATTTTGTATTTATAAACGAATGAACTAGTATTTAATATTACAAGTAAAAAGTAACGATATGTATTACTATTTTTGTATGGTATATATTTTAATAGTACATAATAATTTACCCACACAGGCCAAATCGATTTCGACCTTTACAAGCCCACATTTTTTCCAACATATATATTGCTATTTTTATACTTAATCGTAATTTTTCATACTTCATAAATTTTTAATGTTCATTTGCAAGTGTGATATAAATAATTAAATTCTAAATCTTTTTTTTTACATAATTTCTAATGTAATATAAATAAATTATTACAAAAATATTAAATTTATATTTGAAACAATAATTTCAATTTTGACTTACTTGAACACAAATAAAAAAAGTTTAATTTTTAAATATGATTACTTATGTATATTTTTTTCATTATGATTAAATTATCAATTATGGCAATATAATTTATTTCTATTTGATAACTATATTATGTTCAAGTCTAGATTGCTTGTTTTAGAATTATTATTAAATTAATTAACTCTTTTTAATACAATACATTTAACATTACATAACAATTTTTCATATATAACAAACATATCATATAATATAATAATTTTTTGTGATCAAATAAATGTTATTTTTTTTAAATCTATATAATGTTTGGCTATATAATCTTATTTATATTTTAATTTATCTTTTTCAATTATCATTTTTTTGTTTATTGGGTACAAATTATACTTATTAAATTAATTAACTGTTTCAATACACTACATTTATTATTTCATGATACTTTTTTCCCTTGACACTTATTGCTAAATAGTAACCGAAAATATTTACACATTACTGTCTGTATATTTTTATGATTAGAATCATGAATTCTTTTTTACATATACTGAGTTCATCTAATATTTATATTACAATACCTCTTTATATATTTTAATACTTTTAGAATAAACTTATGTATAATATAATTTTTTTGCTACGTTTATTATTTTTGCATTTTTAATATCTACTATTTAAATAGAAAAATATTCATATTTTCAATAATATTATCCTAATTTTTAAAACTTCTGTTTACATCCATATATATTAAAATTTTATTTTTATTACCTCTCTTATTATATATTACAATTTCACATGTAAAAATTTTCTAAATATAATTTTTACCTAGGTCCTAAATCCTATTTTAGGACACCTTTTTTTTTTCGTTTGTTCTTCTTTTAACATCACAACCTATCACAATACATATAAATTTCTATAAATTTCTTCATATCATAGATCATAATTTCACATCATAAATCATAATAATCAATATAAAATAAAAATAATCATGTTTTTATATCATAATACCCTAAAAAAATTTCTCTACTACTACAAAATATATTTTCATAATGACTAATAAAAATTATAATACAAAAAAATATTTGATAACTATATTATGTTCAAGTCTAGATTACTTGTTTTAGAATTATTATTACATTGATTAACTCTTTTTAATACAATACATTTAACATTGCATAATAATTTTTCATATATAACAAACATATCATGTAATATAATAATTTTTTGTAGCCAAATAAATATTTTTTTAATCCTATATAATGTTTGGCTATATAATCTTATTTATATTTTAATTTATCTTCTCCAATTGTCATTTTTTTTGTTTATTGGGTATAAATTATACTTATTAAATTGATTAACTGTTTCAATACACTACATTTAATATTTCATAATAATTTTTTTCCTTCACACCTATTACTAATTAGCAACAAAAAATATTTACACATTACTATTTGTATATTTTTATAATTAGAATCATGAATTCTTTTTTATATACATTGAGTTCGTCTAATACTTATATTACAGTACCTCTTTATATATTTTAATACTTTTCGAATAAACTAATGTATAATATAATTTTTTTGCTACATTTATTATTCTTACATTTTTAATATCTACTATTTAAATAGAAAAATATTCATATTTTCAATAATATTATCCTAATTTTAAAGCTTCTATTTACATCCATATATTTTAAAATTTTATTTTTATTACTTCTTTTATTATATATTAAAATTTCACATGTAAAAATTCTTTAAATATAATTTTTACCTAGGTCCTAAATCTTATTTTAGGACACCTTTCTTTATCTCGTTTGATCTTCTTTTAACATCACAACCTATCACAATAAATATAAATTTCTACAAATTTTTTATAATTTTTTATAAATCATAATTTCACATCATAAATTATAATAATTAATATAAAATAAAAATAATCATATTATTTATATCATAATATTCTAAATAAATTTCTCTACTATTATAAAAGATATTTTTATAATGACTAATAAAAATTATAATATAAGTACAAAAATTATAAAAATACTAACCGCTAAGTATTAGAAAAAGCAAACAAATAAGAGCCTCTAGATGAAATGTGGAGAAAGAGATGTTGTCGGATGAAATGTCGAAAAATGATGTCAGATAATTATATTATGAATAAATTAAAGAAAGAATGAAGATTTGTGAGTGGAAGAATGAGGAGTGGTGCCAACATAAGAAAGTGATGCGAAGAGGAATGCAAAGTGGTGCTGCAAATAGATGTAAGGAGGAATGCGAAGGGTTGCCCAAGAGGAATGCGAAGCCATACTGTAAAGAGAAGAAAAGAAGAATGCGAGGGGTTGTCGAGAAGGAGGGTATTTATAGAAGGACTTGGGAACGCCATTGCTCTGATTTTAAATTTTGAAATTCCTGCCAAAGGTACCATTCGAAATGGCGCTTTCATTCAAATTTTGAATCCCTGCAGAAAGCACCATTTGGAGTGGTGTTTTCAAGACAAGAACGCCAAGTGAGATGGTGTCTTCAAGGAAAGGACGTCAATTCATATGGCGCCTCCAAATTGGACGGAAGAATGCCATTTTGAATGACTGCCTTACGCCGGATTATCCTGCCAATTACGCCATTCAATATAGCGCTTTCGGCTCTCGCATGTGTAATTTGGTAAATTATTTCCAAACAGCTGTAAAATGATAATATATTTTCAAAAAAATTTGTAGATCGGCCAATTACCCGCAACCAGTAATCGGTAACCCGGGGAGGATGCTGCGCCTCCTGCTATCTTGTCCAACAGGTGGCCTTAGTACTTGTCGATTTCAACAAAAAATAAATAATCGTTCTTGCGAGCACATGTAGTGGTAGTGAATTTAGCACCAACCCAAAAATTGATAGAGAAATTGAAGAAGAAGATGCCGGGGGAAAAAAAGGGAGGATTTTCAATTTAGATTGCAGTGCATAATTTATAAAGAAAGAATTTATAAAGCAGAATAGAATTTGATAAAGCCATATAATTTTTATTTTTATTTTTCTGTTCTTGATTAACCTGAGCCCAACATTCAAATTAATATCATATTATTAATTTAATTCAAACCTAACATCCAATTTAACCAGTAATAGCATTATGAACTAATGAACAGACTAAGACTGAATAATAATCTAAATTAGTTTAATTGATATATATAATAATAAATTATAATAATTATTTATTTATTGACTACAACAGACAATTAGGTAATAAATTTCTTTTAAAAAATTATCCATTCAAATATAAAATAAATAGATAAAAAATAATCGAACTAATAATAAATTGATAAGAACTTCTCCTCCAACCATGGAAGTTGATGTAGGAAAAAAAACTCTTGAATTGACAAAAGGAATTTAGCTACTCAGATCTCCCCCAAAAGCAGAGAAACAGTGGAAGAAGACTTGACAAATTTCGTGATGAAAATAATGCCCGAGGTAAACCTCATTTATACTAGAAACAGAGAAGGTTATTGCTAACTACAACTGAAATCCTATGTCTTTTTTTTGGCCGAAATCCTAAATCAAGTACGACTAAAACCCTAACTCAAGTACAATTATTCTTGGTGAATCTGTGGACTTTTTTCTTGCTCTGCCTTGAAAACTAATTATAACTTAATTGTGTTTTTGGAAAGATTAGATCCCTGCCTGTCGGGGATTCAATGGATTTGGCCTTGAAGTCTGGGCAAATTGCATGTGGTCCCAAGCTCCCCCCTTTAGAGTGTTACTCACGACAGATCTGAAAAGTAAAGGCTGAAAATGAAATTCTAGGAAGTTGGGTCCTCTGCTTTATCATTTATCATTGAAATATGAGTTTTTTTATTCAAATATGTGCATTGGAAAAATAAATTTTTTAAAATTTGTGCCGAAAATCTTTATTACCGAAATTCTTAATTTATTTTTCTTTTTTGAAAAAACCATATCCCTGCCCGTCGGGGATTCAATGGATTTGGCCTTGAAGTCTGGACAAATTGCACGTGGTCGGCTTTTTGACCAGAAACCAAGGATTATATGAAAATTACTAGCCACTTATATGAAATCAGCACATGATGAAAAATATTAATGCTATTGAAAAAGTGAAGATAATAAGAAAAACTAAAGATGTAAAAATAGATTGTCAAATCTTTAGAGTATTTGAAGTTGATATATTCACTCTTAATCTTGATATATTGAACCTATTTTTCAAGAAGAAATTCATTTAAATTTAAAATATGGATAATAAATAGTTAAATCAAAAGAAAAATGTAAACAAAGACTTGCTAAGAGATAGAACTACAAGCTGCTGAAGAAGCCACCCCAGTTATTGTCACTAAAATGATTAAAACAAAAGTAGTTATTGACAAATGTGTAGAGTCAGAAGTAAGAAAATTTAGCCTTCAAAAATTAAATAATATCAATATAATGGACATCATAATCTTTGATAAAAGAAAATTATAAATAGATTTCATAAGCCGCATTGAGAAAAAATGAAAAGAATATCTTATTAAAGTAATTAGATTTGCTTTAAAAATTATGCTCATAAAAGTATATAAGTTAATCCACCCTTACACTATAGAACTTATAAAATTCATTCCATATATCTCGTTTTGAGAATTAGTGCCTAGAGAAGGCTTTCTATATATCTGTTTTAAAAAAAAAATTGTCATGTCATCTGAAGCAATCTAAAATATGGTATTTTGTCCTACAAAATAAAAGAATAAAATATTGCAATAAAACATACATGGCAATTTAATTCAAAGCTTTAAATAATTAAAGAAATATAAGTTGTAATCCAAGAAAACTCATGTCCAATTTCTATATATGTTATTTAAATTAACATCATTTTTAACAACTTGTCTCTTGACTTATTTATAAACAACTCATATCTAGGTCTTAAATCGTTAAATCGATACAACAGTAAATGTTTTACTAAACACATAATTCTAAAAGTAAAATACACTGAACCTCAACTTTGAGTCATGTGACTTGTCCCTTAAGTTTTTAAACTATGCAATTAACCCCCTAGATTAAACTAAGGCCTAGACTAAACTAAAGGGTAATTTACAACCTATTGTTCTCTTCCTATTCAAACATGAACAAAACCACTCAAACTCATCCTTGAATTTTTTTTACTTAATGTCTTGAGCCTCTCGACCTCACTTAGTGGGATAAGGCTTTGTTATTATTGTTTATGTCTTAAGCCTTTACAAAGGTTCATACATAAAGAGTCAACCAACACCACCATCTGACATTCTTACTATCCTCAAAACCACAATGATTTATAGTTAGGTTCACTTCTACTTATTTCATTGTTTATTTTCCAACTATTAATGGAAAAAAGGTTTGAAAGTACCTATGGCATACTTCGATGAATCATGGTAACTAATGTTAATAGTATCCAAATTCCAATTCAAGGAAATTATGGCTCTAATGCTCAATTAACAGAATAAAGAAACCTATTCTTTTCTTTAGAGGATACTTTAAAATTAAAAGTGCCAAAATTGTTAAGGGTATTTTGATATTGAAGGGCTAGAATTGATATGGCAAGCTAATTTTGCATATAAAATGAAAGCATTTTTTTAAACAAGAAATATATTCTTCACTCTTGTGAATAGGGCTTTTGAAGCAATTTGTTTGAAAATGGTGGTAATAGGATAAGCTTAGTTGTAGAATCTTCTCATGAAATAACACTAGTTTGGATGGATTGATTATACTTTACCATGATTCTTTAAGTTAAACTTAAAAATGAAGACTCAACGAGAAAAAAAGGATTAAAGAATTATCTATAAGCAGGTTGTCATATCTTAACGTCATTCAAGTTAATGACCCCGTACTTAATCTTGAGGTTAAGCCTTATAAAATTTTAAAAAGAAAAAAAATACAATAATATAAAGAAGATATGAAACAAGTTGCCATATTAAAATGTAATATGTCCTAATTGGCACTATCTGGAAAATAAATAAGAAATGAGGCACAATATTATCATCCCTTATAAGGCACAATTCCTACTAATTTACACATCCTCCTTTCATTTTCTCTTTCTCTCTATATATAAATATATTCAAAATAAATTGTTAAGGACAAGCAAATATTAAATTTTTATATATTTCATTGGTAAAATATGATGAATATATTCATAAATATATGACATACAAGAGTCAAATTGTTTAATAATAAATACAACAACAACAATGTCTTATCCCACTAAGTGGGGTTGGTTACATGGATCACACAACACTATTGGACTCTATCAGAAACTAAATTTTCAGTGATATTATTCACAAAAAGATCCTTTTTTATAACTTCCTTTAATGTCCTTTTTAGTTTCCCTCTACACTTTTTCATAGGCCTAAAGACCATATGATAAACTCTTTTCACTGGTATCTCCAATGGCCTTCTTTACACATAACCAAATTACTTTAATCGATTTTCTATCATCTTCTCCTCAATAGTTACCACACCAATATGCCCTCATATGCATTCATTTTATATCTTGTCCTTTTTTGTATGAGCACACATCCATTTTAATATTCTCATTTCTGTTATCCTTATTTTTTGCTCTTATTGTCCCTTTAGAGCCCAACATTTACTACCATAAAGCATAACTGGTCGTATAGCAATCCGATAAAACTTTCTTTTAAACTTAGTAAGTACTTTATAGTCACAAATAACTCCAGATATCTTTCTCCATTTTAACCATCTAACTTATATCATGTATGTGACATTTCTATTAATTTTTCCATTGCTTTGTAAAATAGATCCCAAGTACTTAAATTTAGATATTTGTGGTATGATATGTTAGTGTATATACCCTAAAACTAATCATATTGATGATTGTAATTTTGAATCATGTTATTTTAATGACAATTTCAATTATTATATTTATATATATTGTCTGCGTAATATATTTAATTATGATAATAACCTTAGAATAATTGTATTCTTAAATGTCCTTAGTCATATATCATTGTGGATTAGGTTGCTTTGATATGTTAAGACTAGCATGTGTGAAGACTTATATGGGATATTAAGTTTACACATGAGTACAAGTTACAGAACTTGTATACTGGACCGACCTATATTAAGAACACTACATGGATCGTTATATGAGTGTCATGAATGGTTCTTAGTGCTCATTATTAATATGATCCTTTGACCTGAGATCACCAAGGTTCCCTACATGTGAGTTTCATATTTTGATACTATTCCATGTCACTAATGGTTGAGTGAATGTAAGGGTAGATATTGGATATGTCACATATCATGCGGAGGGATTTGTGTGATCAAGATGGGATTTGTCCCTCCTATATAATAGAAGTAACATTTATGGGCCCCTTGATTAAGTAAAGCTGAGAAAATGCATGGCCATGCTCAAATGAATTAACATGGGATGTCGATTATATTTGTTTCAGTCAGCTTACTTAGGAATCAAGAAACCTTAAGATTGGGCTATACGAGAATGACACGGTCCATGTCTCGTGCTCAATCTAGATGTATAGGATAAAAGGACATAGGTGATGATCACGTGTAAAGGTTTAGTCAAATCACTGACTTTCTCATTACTTAGGTAACAATGATGTGTTGCTAGACACCAATCATTATTTATGATCATTAATATGATCAATGGTCATTGCTAACGTAATGAGAGCCTGTAGGGTCACACACTTAGAGCCTAGTGAATTTGGAATTAATTGACTAAATTGTTTGGGCTTAATATTTAGGAATTCATATTATAATTATAAGGCCCAATAGTAAGCCTATAATTGTACATGGAATAAAGCCCAAATAGGTTACGTTTTTCTATGTACCTATTTAAATAGGCTTGTTAGGTAATAATAGGATTATTATCATTATTCACGCACCCCAAAAAGGCATAGAAAAATCCTAGCACCTCTCCTTGATCAAAACCCCTGAAGAGGCATAGCTAGCACTACGAGGTGAAAGGAGATCAATTCCAACTAGTATTTTTGTGGACATTCATCGGTGATTCACGGATTCGCATGGATACCATAGAGGTGCAGCCACATTAAACACTGCACTGGTGATCTTATCTTCTAGTTTCTATTCCGGTTCGTGGTTTGGAGAGCAGATTGGATTGAAAACGGACAGAAGCAGATCGGATTTGTTGTGTAGCGGACAGAAGATTTTTAGCCGAAAGGTATAAACCCTAATCCCTAATCTATGGCATTCTAAATTTGCATAAATCCTTAGTGGAAATTGTGCAAAATTTTTATTCTGCTGTGTATGTATGATGTGTGATTTCCAGCAATGCATATATTCCATCTTATCTCTAAATCATTTTTATCTTTCTTCTTGTTAAACTTACAATGCATATATTCCATCTTACTCCTACTCAAGCAAAAACTTTTTGATTCTAAAGTCTGTCTCCAAAGCTCCAATTTATCATTAACCTCTTCCTGCGATTCCTAAATTAAAACTATATCATTTGTAAATAGCATACATTTAGGGATAGTATCTTGTATTTCCCTAATAAGAACATTTAAGACTAAATTAAACAAGTAAGGATTTAAGGCTGAACTCTAATGTAAACTTATCCTCATAGTAAAATCCTTTGTCTCTCCTCCAAGAGTTCTTACACTTGTAATTGCTTTATCGTACATGTCTTGTATAACTTGAATATATGTGACATAAATTCTTTTCTTTTCCAAAGCCTTCCACAACATTTTTTTTTGTGCTCGATCATAGGCTTTTTGTAGGTGTCATATATAAATATTTTTTCTTTACTTCAATACCTTTCCATTAACCCCCGAAGAAGATAAATAGCCTTTATTGTAGACCTTCTTGACATAGATTCAAATTGGTTCTCTATAATCCTAGTTTCGTCTCTTAATCTGTGCTCAATCACTTTTTTCCAAAGTTTTATAATATGACTTATAAGTTTTATCCCTCGGTAGTTTGTACAATTTTGGATATCTCCTTTGTTCTTATATATAGGCACTAAAATGCTCCTCCTCCCCCACTTATTTGACATTTTTTTAAACTTCAAAATCTTATTAAATAACTTAATGACCTAAAAGATACCTTGTTTTCCTAAACATTTTCAAACTTCAATAGGAATACCATCAGGACCAACAACTTTACCATTATCCATCCTCTTAAGAGTTTTTTTTATTTTCCTAACTCGAATCCTGTGATAATAAGCCAAATTTTATTCGTCTTCTTGGGTTTCTAATCCTTTCATATCCTTAGTTATTCCTTGCTCATCATTGAAAGCTTATAAAAGTACTTCTTCCATCTCTCTTTGATATCTTCATCTAGGAGTAGAACTTGTCCTTCTTTATCCTTAATACACCTTACTTGATCTAAGTTTCTTGATTTTATTTCTTTATTTTTGGTAAGCTTGTAAATCTTCCGTTCTCCATTATTAGTTCCTAAATCTTAATAGAACCCCTCAAAAGCTTTAGATCGTACCTCGCTCACTATCTTTTTAGTCTCATTCCAAGCCATCCGATGTCTTTTCCAATTTTTGGCATTGTTGCATAAATGCAAAGCCTTAAAACATACCCTCTTAGTTTTGACCTTTTTCTGTACACTTTCATTCTACCACCAAGATTCTTTATTTCTCGGTCCAAAACCTTTCAATCATCTAAAACTATCTTAGCAACCATCCTGACTCTCATAGCTATCTCATCCCAAATATGGTTGGCACTTCCTTGTGCTCCCCAATTATTTTCTTTCAATAATATTCTCTTAAAAGTCATATGTTTTTCATCCTTAAACTGCTACCACTTAATCCTTGGATTTATAACTTGTCTATTTTTGTTACAAGTTTTAAAATGAACATTGAGGACTAAGACCCTATGTTGTGTAGTAAGGCTTTCTCCCTGAATCACTTTGCAATCTTTATAGATTTTTCTATCTAAGCTCTTTATAAAAAAGAAATCAATTTGCGACCTTGAAGTTCCACTCTTGTATCTGATTGGATGCTCCTCTCTCTTCTTAAAACAAGTATTTGTAATCTTGAAATCATATGCCATCGAAAAATTAAAAATGAATTATCTCTCCTCATTTAGTGCTCCAAAACCAAAACCTCTATGCACTTCTAAAAATTACCTTGCCTTACTACCAATATGTCCACTTAAATCCCATCTGATAAAAATCTTTTCTTCTTATGAAATTCTTTGAACGAATCCCTCTAGGTCTTTCCAAAACTTATCATTCAAATATGTCTCCAGTCCTACTTATGGTGTATAAGTACTAATAATATTGATAGTCTCCCGTGTAACTATTAGTTTTTAAGATAAGATCCTATCTCTTGTCCTTTTTACCATATTTTTCTTCCAGTTCTTATACATAATAATACTAACTCCTTTCTTTCCTCTAAATTTCCCTATATACCATCGTTTAAATCCTATAGTATCTAACTCCTTAGCTCTTTCTCTAACCCATTTAGTTTCTTGAAGACATATGATGTTAATCCTTCTTCGAATCATGGTATCCATAACTTCCAAGGATTTACCTATTAACATGCCAATATTCCAAGTACCAAATCTAATTGTGCTCTCTAGACTAACATCTTTACCCACATCCATCCAAAAAATGTGAGGACCTTTACTTATTTAGCACTATATCCAGGCACTGATATAGCGGCTCTAGCTCATTTAACACTATACTCGTGTCATACAACGTGTTACTTCTAGGTAACAACTTAACATTAGCATTAATAAATCATTGTGTGCAATCCATATATGAGATTTCCATAAAATTTTATGTTAACTGTCGAAGGCCTAATATAACCCATAAGGAGAGAAGTGCTCTCACTTAGGTTATAGGCTAGCATTACCTAACTCTACCAAAATAAATAAATATATACATAAGGGAAAAAAAGGAGAAGAAGAAGAAGAAGAAGAAGAAGAAGAAGAATAGAAGAAAGAAAGAGAGAAAGGAAAAGAAAAAAGATATATGATCCATCATACTTCTCTCTGTACATTGTCCATCCAGAGGAGCTTGGTAGCATAAGTTAGCACAATTTTATATTTGAAACTCAAGAAAAAAAATCCATCCAATTTTATTTTGAGTTAAAATAAGACATGAAAGAATAAGTAATTTGTTCCTTAAAATAAAAGAAGAAACTAACTCATAAACAAAACATATAATTACTTGTCCTGAAAGCAAAGCTGTTGCTTGTAACATCACAACTACAAATATGCTTAAGCATCAATCTGGTCTACTTCGAGGATTACTGCCTTTTCAGTAGGTTTTTCCAAAAGATTACTACCTTTCTCTAAATCCTAAACCTTAAAACCTTAATAATAAATAATTTAAAAATTTTATGACTTTTATTGCATGGCTTAAAAAATTTAATTTTTGATTTCCACTTTTATAAGCTATAACTTTTCATGGTTTATATATTAATCTTAAAGCAAAAAAAGTAAACAAGGTAATAGTAAAACCAACTAAGATAAAATAGAAAAATAAAGAATCATTAGAGTACTCAAAAAAATTACCTTTTGGAAGTCCGTATTTTGTAACTTTAACAGCTTTATATGAAACTAATCACTAATATGGACTATGTTAATTTTGAAACTAGATAGTAATTTAAACCACACTACTTGAGTATATACTTGGTGAATAAGAGATGGTAATTTCATAGAGGCCTGTAAAAGGACAAGTTCAAGCAATTAGAAACCAAGATAAACATATGAATGCAAAGATTATTTAAAAAAATCATGCAAAGAATGCAATAATTATAATCTAACATAAGCAAAGCCAAAGCCAATTTAATTTAAGACAAACACACTTATGTTTATGATGGAGAACAAGTTATGCAAGAATTTGAGTGAATTATTGAATGAAAAACATTAATATGTATAGTTAACAAAAAATGTAAAATCTATGACAAGAAAATTACAACTCATCCTCAAATTTTTTTTTGTTTTCATCAGCATGATGCCACTTAAGCCTAAGATAAACTCCAAGTCACCAATTTTTTCTTTGCACTATATGTATCATAATGCTCTAAAAAGAAAAACACAACTATAAGTGCACATAAGGAAAAAAATAACTTAAATCCACTTACTTATAGCTCTTTATCTTTAATTAGATAAAAAAACATGCACTCAAAAAAATTATGTATATCTTCTAATATAATCCAACTTAGCAGTATTTTTTATATGAACCATATCATTTTACCATAGTGTAAAATTGAAGACTTGTTAAGCAGGATGATTTAATATATATGCTTTATGATAACCAGAAGAGGAATAAGTCTTAATTCAAGATTTAGCATCTAGTTAAGAGTTCTTAATGTCAAGGTGTTATTTCTTTGGAAAGATAAGAGATCTAATTCAATGAAGATCATCCCATTCCAAATATTCACACCTCTAATACACAAAAGCAATGTCACAAAATATACAATTAAAGCTGGACAAAGAGCATATTTTGGAGCTTAATCCAGTCCCCTATACTGAGAATATGAAATTCAGATGATTAATGTTAGCATTTAAAATTAAAGTCCATAATTGACAATTAATTTTATTTTATTAAAAAACAATCAATAAAAGTAATAATAACAAAGAAATAAAGAAAGTGACACCCAAGAAAAGTTATCCCTTCATTTAATTGCATAATATTATCCTGATACCATTTCACAACTATTTATTATTGGTTAGTTTATCAATAAAAAAAGTAATTATATATTGATAACCACCCATAGCTATTGCTATTCTTAATTTTTATCTACAATAATTTGTGATTGTGGGAAATTAGTCCTTAGAGAATGACAATTTTCTTGTAGTGCTACTTAAATCCTCTTCGATTGATCAAGGAAATAGCACACATAGTCATTCCCTAAAACTGGATTATCTCTAATTTTAAATTTAAAGTTTGAATTTACTTTAAATTGTCAAGTTATAATTATTCCCTAATTTTACTCACTTCGACTAGGATACACCTTAAGTGTTCCTAAACAAAAGCTAATGTCAAACAAAAAAAAAAGGTTAGGGTTTTAGACTATTAAATTAGCTGAAAAAAATTTAATAGAGTGATGAGATGTAGATATGAGGAGGCTTACCTCCATGTAAGAAGGTGGCTTACAACTCAATTTGAGTTGAGAGGCCACAGTAAAGGCGCAGACCTCATAAGCAGTCACTACCAAGCTAAAGCTTCTAAATTGGACTGCTACAATGGTTGGTGAGGGCAAGCTACTGAATAGCTGCTTTCGCAAACTACCTCTAACATGATCACTATGCAACTAAACTCCTTCAACGAAGGGCAAAAGCTCGATGAGAGTTGCCCTGCCACTCTTCCAACAATAATGTCACCTAAAAGGTAAGTATGGTTTTAGGGTGTGGTGCAAAATATATCCACTTAATGGACAAGCTCAAAATGATATGTCTAGCGCCAATAGAGGGTCAGTTTCTAAAGTAAAAAGAAATAATTTCCACATATAATATAATACATAATAAATAACGTAAAGTAGTGGATAAGATATAAAATAATAAGTTAAAATATAAATTTCATGCTATAGTGCAATTGTAACATAACACATTTTTAAACACATAATTTTAATTTTAAAATTGTATACATTTCATAATGATTTAAATTTTTTTATGCATATGAATTTTTTATAAATCAAACTATAATAATTGAAAGGTTAGTACTTTTAAAAATTTAAAGAATGTATAATATTAGATAATTTTGTTATATAAATCAAATTGCTAAATTATTGTTACAAAAAATTTAATTAATTTAAAACACATTGAACAACTTATAAAATGCTTTTAATAATATAATATTTATGAAAAATCATAAAAAATTTATTTAAAAATAATGAATTACAAACTATTGCAACCCTTAGGGAGATAAAAGTTAATTAATTTTTTTCCTTTATAAGCTAACTTTTTCATTTATTATTTTATCATATCCTTATTTTAGCCAAATTGATAGATTATAATATTAAGATGAAGAATTATAAATTTTTCATTAACTTTTCTTTTGGTTGCAAAAATTAAATGAATTTGCAACAATGTTATTTTATTATTGCAAAAATTAAACTATTTTGCAATGTGGACACTTTGTTGTTGCAAAGTGTATGTTATATCCTATCTGCAACAAAATTGCAAATTGGTACTAAAAGCATAACATTAGCAGCAAAAGTTAAAATTGATATACTTTTTGTTCATGCAAAATCCTCATTTTCTTATAGTCCAACCCCAATCCCATAATGGATAGGATATTATTAATGGAAGATAAAGTGGATGTAAATGCTAGTCAAGGCCAACAACTACAAATACAAATGTATTAGAGTTAGCAAGTGAAACAATTTAGTGAATCTGGACCATAGAATAATGAGAACAACAATGTTAATCCCCTAAATAGTGACTGTACATTTAGAAGAAGAGATCATAACTTAAGAACTAGTTCTAGTCTCACAAGTATCACATTGACAAATGGATTGACTTTTATAATCAATGGATGTCTTCAATTTGATCAAATAGCTAATCTAGCATGCATACAAACATTAATTAACGAGATTTTAATTTTAATATCACTATGGAAAATAATGGTTTTCAAACTAAATATTTACCTTTAATGCTTGATTAACAACCTTAATTGAAGAGAATATACCTATGTCTATTATGAAAAAACATATGATGGGATCCTATTTTAGGACGACACAACTAGATATTATTATTTGTTAGTGTAAACTTGTCTAACACGTCTCAATGTTAGTGGAAACTTGCTTGAGCTATGTCAATGACATTATCTTTGAGGATTATTTCTATCCTTAACATGCAAAGGTTTTATATAGGGGATTATTTCTGTCCTCAATGTGTAAAAGTTTTATGCACTAAAAGCCTCCTTCAATGCACAGAATTTTTATGCATGGTAATCCACTAGGATATGATAAAACTTCTAAATCTTGTGCCCTCACAATTTAAGAGCAAGAATATCAAAATACTAACACCTAACAAACTTTTAAAAAGAGAAAGGAATATTTTATGAAGAGTGTGACAGTGAAGAGGGACCTCAAGTTTTTGTCATTTGTAAAATGAGTTAGAGAAAATTGATATTTATAAAGAGGAAATGAATTTAAAGGAAAATTAAATATTTTTAAATAAAGGATAAATGTTTTGTAATGCTTAGATTTTATAGTTCAAACAATTATATTGTGTAGATAATGCTATAATTATTCCTAAAATAAAATTATTATTATCTATAACAGTAACCAACTAAGAATCTTTAATAATCAAATAATAATCAAGAAAATATAACAATGACCTAAGAATGATAACTAAAATTATAAAAATCATTTGAAATATCTTAAAACTTCTAACATTATCTCATACTAGATTACCTCAGTGTAAAGAATAGGTCTAATTATTGATTATAATAATATATGTTAGATTATTTCACATCAATTATAAAAAGGGTTGTGCAACACCTAGTAAAGACCGAATAGTTATAACCCAATAAAGGTAATTATACTACATATAGTAGTGGGCAATCTGTAGAAACATTCCCTAATATTAGCAAAAATATTTATTAGAATTAATAGTTAAAGAATTTTCCTAGGAGAATTCAAGGAAAATAAAAGTATTTAGAATTTATAGTTAACAAGGCTTTGGAGTAACTTAGTGATTGTACTTGGAAGCATCCTATGAAGGTCATAGGATATTATAAATAAAAATATGAACCGTAAAAGAAGGGTAAACATGATTTTAGTGACCATGGAGGGAATATGATGGTTTCTAAGGGTATTAGTGGAAAGATGATGAAAAGTTCCTAATTAAAGTCTTAATGATGATAAATAGTAGTTAATTACAATTAGAAAGTTTCTAGGAAGTTTCTTGTTGAGTTAGTGAAGATCTAATATAGGCAATGATGAAAGAAAATGACATGGGCCATTATCCAACAGCAAAAACTATGAATAGTATATGGATTAGAAATAGTGAAATTGGTGACTAAGTGTAATTTTCATCAAGTTTCCCCAAAAAATCTTGCATCTTGTTTATATTTGCCTACTACACTTTCTTTCTTTATAAATAGTAAGATTAAACACCATTTATTACACACAATATACACCCTACAACCATAGAAAGAAATTTAGTGAGAAAAGTGAGTTCTCATTGATATTTTGCTAGATTCTTTGGTATTTTTCAAAGTTAATGATAGAAGGAAGCTTGATAGTTTTCTTAGCAAATGTATAAGTCCCTAAATCCACCATAAATTTATTTCTTTTATAGTTTTTGTTAAGAATTTCTTATTAATTTCATGTTATTTTGGTAACATACTTTGAATGGTAAATAAAGGAATCCAAAGATCACGAGTTGATTTTAAAGGACTAGAGACTCACTCTATTTCTTCTTAATTGTCTTTTTAGATATGTACAAGGTGTATATATGATTTTTGTAATTGAGTTGAAGCCATGAATCTTATGGTGCGATAGTGATAAAATTATTTTTCTAAAACTCAGGAAAGGATTTTGGAAGAAAAATATTTTTTAGAAAGAATTTCTTTTAAAATTTGCAAAGCTTTTGGAAGCATGATTTTCACGAACAAAAGAAGAAAGTTAAGGTGAACATCCTTTGTTATTACACATTTTTTTCAACTAAGGGAACGATAAAGAATGATGTTTTATAAGTAAAATTCATTTTGGATAGTATTAAAGTGCTTATAGATATATGCTACTATTTGATAAGGAAAATTTTTATTTTTACAAGAAAAATTTGTTATATCAACTTTTAAATTATTTTAAAAATGTAAATTAATATTTATGACAAGTTTCTAAAATGAAACCATGTTTAAAAATATGCGTGGAAGCTTGAAAATTTATGCTAAAAAACTATTTTCTAAACTAATATTTTCAAGTGAAAAGTGGTTTCTTTTGAGCTAAGTTTTTTAATAGGGTATTTTAATTATTTATGTAATATGTTTCATTACAAAAAATGATTGTTTAATAATTTTTTAATCCTCTTGAACTTGGATTGATATATTTAGAAAATTTTTATAATAAAAGGGAACATAGAAAGAGTATTTGAAAGCTAAAATAGCTTTTTTTTCCGGTTATATTGATGATTTGAGTTAAGAAAACTTGCATAACTTATTTTAAGTCTAAAAATAGTTTAGAAATGATATTTCATGACTTATTATTTATTCTAAATATTTTCATAAAATTTTATTAAAATTTGGCATTTAAAATGAATTTTTCAAGGTAAAAGCATTTTTTAACATATTTTGATAATTAGGTACAAAGATACCTTATATGCTTGTTTTAGGCAAATACAAAATAAATGATATTATTCAATGCCTTAATATTCATTCTACAAATTTTGATCAAATTTGAATGAAGTTTGCTTTTTTTAGTAAAATTTATAAGTATAAAAGTAATTGTTAGAAACTAATACAAGTGGGCGACTATTTTCTCAACTTTTAGATGTTAATGTTTAGTGAAATTGAAAAATTTATAACTACTGGGTAGTGTCCTATATTTCTTGAATAAGTGAGACAAAATAATTTTCTTACTTATAAAAATACTATACTAGGTGTTTGATCTAAATAACTTAAAAAATAAAGAGAAAAATGTAAATAACCTCTCTAACTATAGGGTGGTTGTATTTTACCCCATTGAACAATGGAAACTTGGATTTTACCCTTTGTAACTATGTAAAACCTTTTATTTTACCTCCATTATTACCAAGTTAATGAAATCTATTAAAAAAAACTGCCGTTATCATATTTCATTTACCAGTAGTTAAAAATTGCCATTATATTCGCTAAATTTTGAATTTTTTTTCACTTAACAATAGTTTATAAACCATTGCTAAGTGATTAAGGATGATTGTGTCAATTTATAACCACCACTAAGTTTTAGAAAATCACCACCAAGTGTTACAAGCATTAACTTGATAACGGTGGGAGTAAAATACAAGTTTTTTATAGCTGCAGAAGGTAAAATCCAAGTTTCTATAATTTAAAGGGATAAAATGCAACCATCTCATAGTTGGAGGGGGTTATTTGCATTTTTCTCAAAAATAAAAGTTGTGAAACTTAGAAAAACTAGGTTAGCACATGAACAGCATGTAAATCTCACATTAGAGTTAGGAAACGAACTAGTTTGATCCATTCGCAAATTGGCTAATGCAGGTCGATGTTAAATGATTAGATCAGACTAGCCTGTGTGATTGGCAGATTGTGAAAATTAAGGCTCGAGCCTTGGTATGTGCAATTCACTAGCTAATAGGCCAGCCTATAAACTACATAAAGCTAGACTCAAATAGCACATTTGTAGTTACCCAACACATTTAAATTGGATAATTTTGCATTAACTTATAAGCCTTAAATACAACTTGGAAAACATTCTTAAACACCATATTCCATCCATAAATTCAAATTATATCATGTCTAATATTCAAAAATAAAACTAAAAGTAAAAACACATCATCCACACATAATATTTAACAATTCATAAATGATAAATCCTAAAATATTAAAGAATAATAGCACTACAAATCTAATTTTTTTTCACCAATGGGCTAGGACTAGAGCTAAAGATGATACTTATGCATTTTTCATCCTATAAAAAAGTAAATAGAAAAATCAAATTTAAATACAAGAATTAAATATAAGTTCACATTTATATAAAGTACTAAATTAACAAGCAATAATTTTGAATAGGATGAACATATGTTAAAAGTTTAAATAATAAAACAAGCATAAACTAATAATCAATAATTCTTAAATCCTTCGTTCATGATGCTTATGCACATAATTTGAGTTTTCCTTTTACAACCTTTAGTCCTCATACTCTTCTTCTTCATCTATATTACAAAATTAGAAAAGTTGTCGTAATATGAGTAAATATGAAATTAAAGAGATGTGAAATTATCATTACTAACTATAAGTTTGACTTATCACCTATTTTGTAACCTTTTAACTAATTCCTAGTACAAGTGAGTGCTTGGAGGTGAGAGTTAAGCATTGAGCACTAATATTTGTTAAAAACTCAAGCTCCATTATTAAAAGATGACTTCGATGCAACCATGGTAATTGAAATGCTTAAAATATCACAAGCCAAAATTGCTAGACCTTCAAAGAAATGCTTATGATCTTTTCAATATTAAAGTACATCTAATTCCTCAAAGTGTTGTAATTGTAAAGGCAGCTTCTCCAAGTACATATCTAAGTGAGATTTTTCACTTCTTATCATATTTTAGCTCTCAAATTTCATATATTCTTGCAATATTTAAGAAACAAGACAAAATGTAATTAAGCCATAGGAATGGTAGTGAAACATATATGTAAAATTACATAATAAATTAAAAAAATTAGCTTGCATCAAATATGTCTAAGCCAAATGTAATTCCTCCCTTAATGTGCTTAAATGTGCATTGGATGATTCAATTTGAGAATCATTTGCACTTGAATCATCATTAGGCTTCTTTTTATCATAACTTTTGTAGAGCTTGTATAACTATTTCTTCACATTTTCAACTTTTTCTTTACATGTTATAGGGTCAAGCTTGGAGTAGCAAAACTTTAACAAATTCATCTTTATTCCTAACTCAAGAACAGCCTAAGAGCAAGCACAACACTTATTGTCCTTCTAATGCTTGTCAAATTTCACTTTCATCCTAGAAGCCATATCCTTAATAACCTTATCTTCAATTATCATGTTTTCTTTTAATAGACATTCAATTTTCCACACTTGCATGAAGTAAAGGTCAGATGTGGTACAAGCTGAATCAAATATCAAGTTAATGATCATATAGAATGGGAATAAGAATTCACACATTATTACTCCCTTTATCCACTCTTCTAATGGATAATATTTATGATTTTTATCAAGCATGAGAAAGCCATTAAAAGTATTCTTGTACTTAATGGCACTTTTAAGCATGATTAATATGGAATTCTATCTAGTTAAAACATCAAGGTGCAACCTAACTTTAGTATCAATACCACAAACTTGATTAACACACTATTAAAATTGCTTCATCCTACCTTTAAAAGCTTTGATATGTTTGACACTATCCTTTATTTTAGACAATGCATCACCTATTACTTTCAAACCTTCTTGCATAATAAGATTTAAGGTGTAAGCATAACAGCTCACATGAAAAAAATTTACCATCACATAATAAACTATTTTGTATACCTAATTGTTGCTTTAAAAGATCATACATATTATCATTGGCAGGTGCATTAACTAAAGTATAGGAAAATTTTTTCTTATTAATGCCCCAATCCTTTAAAGCATTATATATTTTGTTTAATAATTCAACTTGTATGTGTGAAGTATCTATTTTATAAAAATAAAGTAATTTACCATTTAACTTCTAATTATTATCAATAAAATAAGTGATCAAACAAATATAACCCTCACTATTACAAGTAGTCAAACAATTAGATGTTAAACAAATTCAACTAAGAGTACATGCCATAATATGTTTTAACTTCTCCTTTTGACTCAAATAAAATTTCATCACATCAGAAGTAGTTATCAACCTATTATGAGCCTTGGTATCTAGATCATTCAATTTAAGATGTTGCCTAATCCTCTTATACTTAACAAAGTTAAAAAGGAGGTCATATTTTACAATGTGCATCAACAAGCATTCATGGATCCATTTATGGTCAAGTTTCTTAGATGCTAGCTTCCATTCATGATCAATTAATATTTTTCCAACATCTCTATAATTATGCTTTTTTTTTTACAACTTATAAAGTGGTATGATAAAATTGAAGCACTATACTTACTACTCATACATATAGGCACTTTCTTACACAAATTACATTTAGCATGGTTGTCATTAATTTTTTGCATACCAATTCCAAACATCTAAGGTTATTGTTCTAGAACTCTTAAAAGGTTATTTACAATCTTTATCTATAGTTTCCAATTCACTTGGAGTGGATCCATATAATTTTAATTCATTATTACCATAATTAATCCCACCCTCATTTATAGTTTCACTATTCATATTGCAAATAAGAATAAGCAGCAAATATAAAACATATATACATGACTTAACCTATAAAAAAATAACAAATGATGAATTCAAACTGATAAATATCTAATTTGAAAAATTAACCAAAATTCAATATGGTTAGATTACATAGAACACTACTAACATTTAATACAGTAATTTGACAATTTCAAACATTAAAAATGATCATCAATGATAAACAAAGAAAAGATAAAGTAATCATATAATTTTTGAACATTAAATATTTATTTTAAGATACTTTAGCTTAGAACTATTTATGTATAAGTTATGTCACACTTAAATAAAGAATAAAACTATGTGATATTTATGATGGGTAATTATGTGTTTTTTCACTCCTATCATTTCTCAATAATGTTCAATGCTGAACCAAAATAAAGAAATCTATAAGATTAAAATATAAACAACCCAATTTTTTTTCACTTAGCAAAGGCATATGCCTAAAATTTTTTTATCCATTTGTTTTCCATGAAAAAGTTTATTTCAAGCAAATACAAATTACAAAGAAATCATAATTGTTTAGTCTTACATTTGTACAATCACATAGGCAAGGCAAAACTTTCAAGAAATTCAATTTACACAAGAATAAGTTAAGTCAAAAAGGATTTTTTAAAGACTAGGACATTATATTTTGAGATTAAGGTGGAATTGCCATAAGAATAAGCTGCTATAGTGATGTGCTATCTTCAATATTTAAAGTTAAAGTAAACATTACCAATGGTTCATTGCGAGCTACCATTGTTGCTACCTACTACTGGTATCAAAGTGGATCATGATAATAGAATGATGGCAATGCACAATGATTTCCTAACTACTCTTTAGGCCATAAACTGAATTGTAGAGCAATTAGAAGTGTGAAAATAATTAAACATTTTCCAAGACCTTCAAGAATTTTGGCTATGGGGATTTATTTCTTTGACCAAATTCAAAAATTATTGGCAATTCTTGGAGCTTGAAATTAGTTTTGCCCAAATTTACTTTGCTTTAATGCTTCACTAATTACTTTAGTCTTTAAACTATTGCTTGCCTACTTTTCTTTTCTATTTGGCTATTTGCAAAATGATAATAGGTGACGAATAATTTGGTTAGTTTTATTTTAGGTGAAATGGTTTAGTTTAGGACTTTAGGCTAGTTTTTTTTCCTTTTAAGATGTAAAAGGAAAGGCTAGCTAGGAAAAAAAAAGGGCCTAGTCTAATCCATCTATGGATGGACCCTTACTAGATGGTAGGATTTATAAGTTAAACCCCAAAAGGCTTGCTATTATATTAGCTAGTGTATGGTTAGTTTGGATCTTTTAAACTTTACAGGATAATGGATCGACACGTAAATCTAAGCCTATTTCACTAACTCTATCTCACATTAGTATTTGTGTGGATAACATGTGATTATGATAGCTTGAATGAGTACTTAAAACTTGATGAACATTTTATGAAAAAAAAATGAACATACTTGGCTTGTATGTCATATATGATGTGTGACATGATTTTATGATTGGAAGCCTTATGAATGGATTTAAGTTTGGTTTGGCACCCTAGTTTTCAAGTCAAGCAGAAGGACAAGTGGGATAAAGTTAACTTGGAGACATAAATTCATGATACATGTGGGATAAGGCTAGCCAAGAGTAATAAGGAAGAACCCTTATGCCTCTATGTCATTACTTAAATATCTTATTTGATATATTCTGTAAAATTAGTTAGTATATTTTTAAAAGAAAAGATATTTTGATATATGTCTAGTATATAAATGTTTTTTAAATTAAAATATAGTAGAATATTTATGTGGTACTTACTTTATTAAGTAATTATATTACTGACTCTATCTATGAATATATTTTTTTAAGATACTGCTTCTAATAACCTTCTACAAGATCACTAATATACGATGATAGACGTATTGCACACCATTTTCCATGTATAGGTAGGAATGCCACTTCCCGCTGTTAATCCATAAGAATAGCAATGTGTTGCAATAGTCTAGTATAAGAGTAGCACCAATCCATTTCCAGGTGATGGACCTTATTCAGATTTTCTTAAAGCAATATTTAGAAGAAAGAGGCTACTAGATGTCTTCTTTGGTGTTATTGCTAGATGATCTTATTCTAGCAAGGGAATTGTAGTTATCCTTTTCGATGACTTGCCTTTGGATTTAGCTATTTTGGTCCTAGATATACTTGTTACTCCTTTTAATTTGCTAACATTCCTAGCTCCACCTATCTCCCTACTAGTACTAATTGCAATACAACCCCCATCACAAGTACCATTAGGACCCTCTACTCTTGTTTCACCTTTCAACAGTCATGGCAACAAGTAGAGGTGGAAACAAGTAAAGTCAAGTTAGGCTTTAATGTATAAGCTAAGCATGTTTAAAAATTTTCTAACTTAAACCTAACTTGTAACTTATTGATAAGTTAAAATTTCAACTTGGCCTAACTTGTTTATAAAATTTAAGAAGCTTAACCTAACTTATTGGTATTTAAGTCTAACTATTAATATCTAAATAAATTATTAATAGATTTATAAACTTAGGTATATATGCTATAAATAGGTTCCTCAATAAAAAAATAATGTTGTTAAATAAATAAGACATTGAAAATTTTTTATCTCTACTTTTATAGAAATCTTGATAATTAAACTTAATAAACTATAATTATATTTATTTAAAATGGAAATATTAAATAATACAATAATATAAACTGATCATTTACAAACTTTAACACTCTAGAATATTAATGATTGAATTGAAAAAAAAAAAGAGGTACAATAATAAAAGAGTAGTAATAATTATAACATAACTAGTCAATTAATTTCAATGGATTAGATTATAGTAACACATTAGTTAAATAGGCTAACATATTAAGTTTAAAGTTAAATAGATTAGGCTTGTTTAATAAATATGGTAATATATTAGTCTAGGCCTAATTTATTGAGTTAAGCTAGACTTTTAACAAGTTAAATCATAGGCTACTCATAAATGGTCTAGTTTATTTCCACTTTTAATAACAAGTTTGATATAGACTTGCATTCTGATATCCCTATTAACAACTAGTCTATATAATAATTGCTAATTAGTTTTTTTGTGTAAAAATTTGTATATATTTTAAACTAACTTGTGGCTTATAGTAATTATAGGATAATAACTAGTAAGGTAAGAACCTGTGAATTTTGTATAACAAAAATATATGTTTAATTATAGTGATGCATATGCAGTATTTTATTTTGCTTGTTTAACTATTACCATTTTCTTCAAAGGATTATTCTAGAACAATGCGGAAAAAGATTTTGCAAAGAAAGCAAATGATTTTTGGAGAAACTAATTTTTAGATAAAAAATGTTTCTATTGATTTTCAAAACGAAAAAAATTCCAATGTTTAATTTTAATGCTATCTCTAAAGTATTTTATAAACAATACAGGATTGTTTAATTTCATTGAGTTTTACTACTTGGTCCTAGTCTATTGTATTATTTCTTGATTTAGACTTAATTTTTCTAAAGAATTAGAAGAATTTTTTAGCAATTTTTTTGAAAGTTTTCATTTATCTACTAGTTTTAGCCCCTGATTTAAGATCCTATTAAAAGAAAATAACTATTTTCTTATTTGAAAATAACTATTTTCTTATTTGAAAATATTCTTCTAAAATCACTTTATCAAAATTATGTTTCAATTATTTTTTGGACAAAAAGGTAAACTACTAAATCTTTCTAATGATTTTTTATTAATTAGGGAACAAAACTTTAGTAAATTTTTGGCCTTGTATTTTTGCATCACGAGAGTTTTCATATGATCAGTTAGTTTAATTTAGTTTAAAGAAGTTAATTAAGCTAAAAAGGCTTGTAAAAATATTCAGTTGATATCTATATGCTAGTCATAATAGTTTGAAATATGGGTCATGACAAGGTGGATATTGGTATATAAATATGATGAAAAACTTTAACTCTCAATCTAATTTTTATGGTTAAGAGGACCCAAAACAACAGTTCACTAATATTAGAGCCTAATTACAATATCTTTACTCTATAGTCCACAGGAAAGCTAGTTAATTTCAAGATTACAATTGATGGCTCAATGTGTGAGAAGAAAATTATCCTATATCAATTGTGGAAAGGTAGAAAGGGTTGAGTGTTGATATATAAATATAATGGAAAACTTTAACTTTTAGTTCATTTTTATGAATGAGAAAGCCTAAAATAACATTCAAGCAAGAATAAGCCTTTTCCATCTTGCTGCTCAATGACTATATAGATTTTTCCTATTTAAATGAACTTTAACTTTTCTGTATAGCACTAATGAGCCTTATGATTTAGAGGCAATTGGTTTTTTTACTTTTCAAATGAGATTGTACTTTTGTCTCTCATTAGTTCTAAATGTTATAAGTGGTCCTCTTTACTTAGTTAAGAACTGTTGGAATTTTAAAGGAATCAAATATGGAAACCCATGCTATTAAACAATCTTATCTACCTTTATAAACCTTTGGAGATAAGCTTTACAAAAATTGGAAGTAAGATAACCTTTAATTCATAAACTGCAATGTTTAAATTTCCTTTTTAACCACATCTATAAACTTTGTTTTATATAATATGTATGGTATTTGTAAAATATATTTTATAGGTACTTTAATAAATAATTTTAATAAAGAACTTATAAATTTTAAAATACTTATTTAGAAATTTTTCTTAAAAAATCAATAAATAATTGTAATGCTACAACATTTTTTGAATAACTTTCACAATCCTTTTTTTTATAAAATTGCATTACTTTTTAATATTTAGAATTTATAAGAATTAGTTTCAAAGAGATTTTATTAATTGATTTTATCTTAGCATTAATAATTTTGGAGTACTTATCTTGAGCAATATTCTAACATCTAAAATAAATAGCGATTAGATGACTTGGTTAAACTAATGATGGAATTGAATGATTAATAAGAAAATATTTACTATTTTATTTTCTCCTATTTTTTGTCTCTTAGGTGTTACATTCGCTTAATTTTACTGATTAGGCTTTGTTTTATAATTTACGATTAATTTTATAATATTCTAAATTTATTCAGTAAATGCTGAATTTTGACATTGTTTTTGTTCTTGAGCTTATCTTGAGCTCTAGATGTTAAATTAAGGCAAACTTTATATTATTAGAAAGATTATAAAGAAATCTATAATTTTTATGTTTTAGGTTGAGCCTAGTTTAAACATTTTGGAGGTCATATGTGGTTGAGAATATGAAGTTGTGTTTATGTCTCAACTGAACCCACTCTAGTTTTTGGGCTATAACTAGAGCAAAAAAAGTTAAATTAACCTAAAACTGGTGCCTAAATTCTTAAAAAACACAAGCCTACAAGTTTCATTTTTATAAGTTTTCAAAATTACATTAATTTCATGTTCAAAATCTGGTTAGAAATTAAATCTATAGGTATTTACTAATGTAACTATTGAATTTAATTGACTTAGATAAAATAGGTTTGGGCTTCTAAAAATTAGGAAAGCCTTATTATTGTAATCATAAGAATCAAACAATCCAATTCTAATAGGGTTTTAGCTTAATTAGATCAAATAAATAGGAAAAACTTTTCATACTTTAGAATTCATTTAGATAGACTTAGTAGATAACTCTTTCTTCTTCTTGTTTTCCTTGTTCATCAATGGAAGCTTAAATTTGTGGTTGATTTAAGGATTTTGAGGTTCTCTTATTGTGGATTATGAGATTATGAATTGTAATATTAACTTTCTTTAATTAATTTTCTTCTTTCCCTATTTACTTATGTTGAATTCTCCAGATTACATATGTTAGATATTGATTTAGTATAATTGATATTTATCCTTATAGTTTCTGATTTCTTTTCTATTTTAATGTTAAGTTATAGTTGGTTAATCACCATTTCACACATAAGTTTAGAGGTTGAGGGATTAATTTAGAGGTTTCTAGTTTAATTTCTCAATTCAATTGAATTCTATCATTAAATTAATTTTGATTTAATGTAAGGATTATAGTAGTTGCTTAATTAACTAATCTTAATTAATCAAATTCTAGACGATCATCTAGCATAGGATTCCTAAATTATTACAGAGGTTCTAGGTTATCCAAGGTTGAAGAATTAATTAAAAAAGTCAAATTCTAATCGATCCATGATTAATTTAAATTAGAGCCTTTAAATCCTTAAATTGATTGTTTTGCTATATTGGTTTTTCTTACTTTCTGTTGCTCTACGCTTTTATTTTATTTAATTCATTCGATTCAATTTGAATCAACCTCACCAATTCTAATTCTATCCTACATATTGCATATTATTATATTTTGCATTCTGATATATCATTTTGTTACAACATCATATTTTTACTGCATTTACATTCTGTTTTGCATTTGTTTGTATTAGTTCCTTGCATTTTCAGTGCATAAATAATTCAACTATTTTATAAATATTGTTAATAATTCATAGTAAAAGATAATATCAAGGAATCACTAGGAGTATAACTTGGTTATGTCATTTTTCTACATTATTTCTTCAGCAGATTAGTTTTGACTAATTTTGGTGCATTGCAATATACATATCAATTATGTAATAAATAAAAATTTATATAAATTGATTATAACTTAAATAATAATTAATTTATAATATATATTAGTTAATAGTTTAAAAGGTTAAAGAGAATAAAGCAAATTAGTGAATTTTTGTTAATTAAATGTTAAATTTCTTACTTTGTTAGTTTTTGGTTTTATAACATTATTTCTAGTTAAATGGTCCAATCCAGTATGATCAACTAGCCTACAAACTAGCAAGTAGCAAAAAGCCTAATAAGATTTATAAATAACATGAAACTAGTTAGCTTAAGCCTGATTGAATGCCTCAATCCTTCAATTCAGCAAAACTTGCCACGCAGAACAATTGAATGATTTAAAAACCTTCCAAGCTACACAAGTCACACCAAGTTCATACTAGACAAATCATGCCTTTTATAAGCTTAGCCTTAAGATTCCTTTTCTAATTAATTGAGCCACATGTACATCCCTAATTAATTCTATAGATCACACCTTTTGTCACCCTCAAATACCTATGATGCCTATATAAAGACAATGTATAGCTTTATCTTATTCAAGCTCTAACTTTTACTATCGCTTTGTTAACATGCTAACTTAGGCATTGGAGTGTACTTGGCAAACCACTCTTCTGCTATGTACTTTTGATATGTGTTCTTTATGTAGATTTACTTTCCACTAGAAGACAGATCAATGTTGATAACAATATTCAAAATATATTTATTTTTATAGTCATTCTTAATTGAAGATTGCATTTAAATTATTTTTAAGAAGAATTTCTCATAAATTGAGAATTATTTTATTGAGCTTGGTTGTAAGGATTTATAAAGTAAATTATTTATCTTTAATAATTTTTTTAAAAAAATTATGGATGTTTAAAATAATTATTTTTGAATTTTAATTTGTTACAAATGTATATTTTAAGAAAAAATTAGAAATAATGGAGTTAAGATTTTAAATAAACTAAGTTTTATGAAAATTGGGTTTTTATAAGAATGAATGGCTTGGATTATTTCTAAAATAAAAACGGAGGGTTGAGATTTTAGGAGCAAAGTAGTCATTATACACAAGTAACACATGATAAAAACTCTCAGCTTATAATATTTTCTCTCTCCTTATATTTTTTATATAATTCCTAACATATGTTTTATCTCTTACAGACCTTAGCTTTCTTTTTATGCATTTTCTAGTTACTTCTTGCAGCTACTGGTTCTCTCCCATATTAACTTATTTATCGTTTTCTTAGTTTCCTCTCCTATTTCCACTATTATCTCTTTCTCTCACCTATAGCTCTCTCTTCTTCCTCATGCCGCCTTTTCTTTCTCTTAGCTCTAGTTAGGTGGCTTCTTTGCGTCACCACTGTTGCATGTCTCCTCACCAGAAGCTCGCTAGCGCAGCAATAAAAACCCAAATTAAGGTAAACTAATAGCATTCAAGTAAGAGTGTCTTTGGCCACCTTACTTCTAGCAATGTTCGGTGGAGTCACCATTGAGCGTTGAAGCTTTTTCTTTCATCAATTATTGCTCTGCCATGACAAGTTCCAATAACAATAGTGTCGAGAAGCTCCTCTGAGTTATGGTTAAGAATGGACATCGTATAGGGCCGATTGGCCCTTTCCTTATTCTCGGTGATCCGGCAAGTCCTCATTGTCGATGAGCTTTAGCTAGACACTTTAGTTATAGATGAATATTTTCATATCATGAAATTTTAATTTTTACTAGGATATGCTACTTAATTTAAGAAATGTGGTTTAATACATATTTGAGATAGAAGACAAAGCATAAGAAAAATACAATTTTTATGTCATAAAATATTTAATTAACATAAGGAGAATTATTTTGAAGTGTTATATGATAAGTGTTATAATTTGATACATTTGTGATAAGTCATATGTTAGTTGGTAAATGAAAGTTTTGATTGAATAAAAATAATGGTAGTGAATTGGTTAGCATGAGAGTTCAAAATGGTTAATGTAAAGGGATAGTGGGTATTGTATAACTTATGAGTTAAAAGGTTGGATAAGAACATGATTCTAACATAAAGCTAATTGGTTTTTTTCATATAATTAGAATAATTTATATGAGTATGCTTAGCTTTGTGAAGTTGAATGTAAACTATATATATGTGTGTGTATGTATAGATATATATAGAATAGAATAGCTAGCAATAGGATGGATGTCAATTAATTAGAGACTAAAATAGTGAAACTTTGATATTTAGTAGTGCTGAGTTATGGAATCTTCTAAGGTGTTATAACTTCCATAAGGATAGCAAGGTGTGGCCATGTCTACCCTTGTACTCATATTGGATGCATTTATTCCTACATTGATAAGTTTTAGGTGACTAGCAAATACTTAGCAATTTCAGTATCTTGAACATGTATGGATTTTAAGGTAATTTAGAGTTATATAAGTAGGTAGAGCTTTATTTGATAACTGTGAGTTAATTTTAAATGAAGTTTTGATATGTAATCACAAGACATGATCATGTATTGATATAGGCATTAAAATGTATGGTTTTGGGTACTTTAAATAAGTATGGTTTGTTTATGTATTCATAACCATAACTATTGGAAGATAAGTATTGTTTATGTACTTTATCTTTGTAAATGGTAATAAAAAAATATGAAAAGATGAACATGGATGTTTCAGAACCTCCAAAACTAGATCAACGTTACTAGGTAAGTATATATCTCACCATAAATTTTTATTTTAATAAAATATGATTTAAATATTGTAAATTATATGTTCTAATTAATAGTTTAAATTTTTTTCATGCATATATATATATATAATATTTAGTTTCATGGTAAAAATATAAATAGCTATTTGAGGGAATGGTAATTAATCAAAGTGCAAAGTGAAAGCGTAGTATTGGTGATAACTATTGATGGATTATGGTTGAATTCAATTATATTTGTATAGTAATGCCCATATTGCTATATGCTTGATACTATCTAGTGATGAATTTAATTAGTTTGCATTGAAGTTGTATAAACAGTTACGAGAATTAAGCTCTCATATGTATATTAACTATGAATTTTATCAAGAATGACATTGGAAATAATGAATTGTGCTAAAACAGTAACTAAGGAAATTGTAAACTGTATTAGAGTAATGCTTTGATAGCTAGATGGGAAATCCTACAAGCAGTTGTGAAGAATACAAGATGGATTTAAGAATTGATGGGAAATTTTTAGCGAGTAATTGAGAAAGTTTAGAAATGGCTTTAAAATCAAAAGTGACTACGTGCATGTTCACTATGATTGTATGTGCAATATGATGTGATATTGAAAATTATTTATGATTGGATGTTATTGTTAGTGTGATTAAGATGATTTATTTATGTTTAAGTCTTAATTACCGCTTATGATTGTGATGCCTATCCAAAATGAGTAGTGAATGATATGATAATAATGATATTATGTACTATCAAATAATTGAAATTATTATACTTTACGATGAAAAGTATAGAATTTAAGTTGTGTAGGTAGATATTTCATCTGAGGCATGGCTTCACACATGTAAAAATTTAAGGAGTTTGGATTAAATTTATTTCCTAAACAAACTCTTAACTTGCATGAAACCATCTATTATAAATGAATCAATAATTAATAATGGTAGATATATGCTCATTGAGTTTTCATAACTCACTTCATTTTACTTTCAATGTTTTCAGGCTAGAGTGAGTGTATTCAAGTCTTGTTACATCTATGGAATATCAAGACCGCTTTGTTAAGAAATTTCATAGTTATGATTAAAATCAGCAATAAAGATAGAAATTTGTGGATTTATATAGTAATTTATTGAATGTTTATAAATTTAAAGTTATAGTGTATTGTATGAATATTGTTTATTGTTGTATCTAAAAAGTAATATAGGTATTTATTTTATGGCATATAACCCTCGGGAAGTGTCCAAAGTAAGGGAGACTCTATTTTTTTTTTGCAAAAAATTTAAAATAAAAATTTAAGCTCCATTAAAAATTTGGAAACTCCTATTGGATAGAAAAAATGGAAAGTGTTAAGGCTTATGGAAATTGAGTATCATGATCCATGCCAGTCACAATTAGAATAGGGTCGTGATAGAGGTAACTTAGGAGTTAGCAATTAGCATTGCATGTGGCTCATTTCACCATTTCTCATGACGCACATTTTTCTTTAGCTTACCCAAACAACTAGCTTACTTTCGTTCATTATCATACACTATCTATAATATCTCAATTTGCTTTTAAGGCAAAACAATACTGGCATGAAATGATGGAGATGGAGTATGATGTCCTAGTGAATCACATATGAATTCTAAAAGAGTTGAAAAAGGCTTAATCATAGTGGAATTTGCCTTTGCCTCCACCACCATTACAAGTATTCACCACCTTCACTTCTTATTCTCAACCATTTAATGTTTTACCACCATCACTCCTTTGGCCAGATATACTACTCTCCCAACTAATATCTTTGATACCTCTCATTGCTGATATAGTTTCACTTTAGCTTTTTAACTGCATTTGATCCACCATTTTTCAAGCGATCACCCTTATCTCATTATAAATGCTTTATCCATAAACATCTAAATATTTGGCATTCTTTCTCCATCACAACCTTAATTTAACTCTTATAATGAATTGTGTGACCCCTTACATCACTTTATCTATTTCTCTAGCACCTCACAATACCATTCTTCACCACCCTTGCCATCTAGCTTTTATTCCAATAATTAGCCATTTACTCCAGCCATTATGGTTATACCTCTACCGAGCCATTTTAAACCTTTTTATATTGAATCATATGATGGTTCTTTGACTTGTAAGAGCATTTTATGGTAGTTTACTTCCTTACTTACAAGATTTATCTCTGATTTCTAACAATCAATTAATCCTTTCCTCACTCATTTTGCTACTAATAGAGCCTAAAAAAAACCTCTGTCACCCTAGTTAACTTTTAATAAAGCCATCATGAAACTCTTAAGGTGTATCTTACTTGTTTTAATGTATTTTCTTTAGAGCTTAAAGATCTAAATAAGGGAATGAAAATTCATCAAATCAATTATGGTGATTTCTCTTTGTCTTTACCAAAAAAGTTAACCAAAACCCTTACTAATATACTTTCTCATGTTGAAAACTTCATTAATGTTAAGGAATTTGAAAATAATAGGTGCAAGTTTAATCATCTTCTAATTAATCAACCTTAACTAGATTGGAAAAATTATGACAAAATTCTAGCAAAAAGATGTTTTGATAATTATAAACCTTTTAATGCTTTCTTAGCACCATAGTCCATAATTTTCACACTACTAAACTATTCAAATTGCCTCCACCTAGGGCAAGAAGTTACCTTCCATTTGATTGATCAAAGTTCTATAAATTTCATAAAGACTATAGCCATAACACTAATGATTATATTACTTTGAAGGATGAGATTGAATCCCTTATTAAAAGAGGATTTCTCTCTTGGTGTAGAAAGTAAGAGGACAAGGGAATAGGAAATAGCCTGAGACTCAAGAGTAAAATCATTCCTCCAGAGAACTTAGAATCAAACAAGAACTAGATAATCCAAACCTAGTAGGAATGGTCGATTTTATTTTGAGAGGCTTTATTGGAGGTGGATTACATAGTAATGCTTAAAAAAGATACCTACTAAAGGTATACATTATGCAAACTAAGAAGTCTAAAAGTAGTTTTCAACCTATTAGCTTTATTAAAGAAGATTCTAGAAACATCGATTAGGATCATGATGATCCTATAGTAACTAACACCTTAATTTATAATTATCTAGTAAAAAGTATTCATATTGATCAAGAAAGCTTAGTTAATATTCTTTATACCCATATAGCTTCTCAAATGGATATCAGTAGGGAAATGTACAAACCTTACAATGGTGTGCTAATTAGATTCTTAAGAAATTAAGTCATGGTAAGAGGAATGATCACCTTGCGAGTAACTTTTGACTTAAAACTATAGACTAGAACAATGTTGATTTCTTGCTCTTAACAATGCACAATTTAGCTTATAATGGCATTCTAGGCAGATTATTTCTTAATGCAGCAAGTGATATAGTTTTCATTTCTTGCTTACTAATAAAATTCAACATAAAGGTAAGGGTAGGCTAAATGCAAGGAAACTAACAAGTCACTCAAAGCTATTATGTGATAAATTTAAAAGGAAAAGCTTTAAACACTACTAGCATTAAGCCAATAATGATCAACTCTATTAATGAGTGTTATGTTATAGATTTTACTCTATAAAACATGTATACTAAAAGCAACTAGCACCTAAAGCCTAGTTTAGACTTGTAACAGGTTAGAAATTTTAGGGAGAATGATGATCAAATGATGAAAATTACAATTAACTTGTTGGATAAAGATAAATAAACTCTTATCTAAACATTGAAGTAAAATAATATCATTTTCACATGGTCTTTAATAGGCATGCCTAGAATTAATTTGTTAGTGACTTACCACGAGTTTGTAGATTGACCCATTTGTTTAATTAGTACAACAAAAGAAGTGGAACCTAAAGGCTAAGTGAAGGTAAATTGTTAAAAAGGAAGTTTAAAAGTTACTCAAAGTTGAACTTATCAAAGAAGTATAACATAGAAAATAGTTAACAAATATGGTTTTGGTGAAAAGTCAAATGGCAGCTAACATATGTACATAGATGGTATAGACTTGAACAAAGCTTGCCTTGGATACTCCTATCCTTTTCCAAATATCAATTAACTCATGGATAACTTATCTAGTTTCAAAAGCTTAAGCTTTAATGATGCTTTTTCTAGGTATAACCAAATAAAGATACACCTAGATGATGAAAAGAAAATGATATTCATCATAGATTAAGGAGCTTCTTATTAAAAGGTCATGTTATTTGGACTAAATTATACATCCATATCTTACTAAGACAGATAATAAATAAGGTATTCATAAAGTAGGTTGGAAGGAGCATGGAAACTTATATAGGTGACATGATTATCAAATTTGATAGCTCGGAACAGCATTGGGAAGACTTGAAAAAAGCCTTTACTATTTTACAAAAGCATTATATAAGACTAAAACCTAAAAAATGTGCATTCAAGATAAAAGCAAGAAAGTTACATAGATCCATGTTGATTAAACATGACATTGAAGCAAATCCTGCAAAGTGTCAAGCAATCATCTAGATGAAGAGTCTACTTTCTATTAATGAGGTCTAGGCCTTAAGCTCTAAACTTGTAACCTTCTTTCACTTCCTATCTAGGTTAAGTAATAAACACTTTTCTTTTTACCAATTGCTTAAACATATAAAAAATTTTACATGAACTAATTAATATAGAAAAGTCTTTCTAAAGTTGAAAAACTACCTCGCCACGCCACTAATACTATCATGGTCGAAGCTAGGGGGAAACACTTTATATGAACTAATTAATATGAAAAAGCCTTTCTAATGTTTTGCAACAATAAACAAATTAGTCAACCTAATTTTGGTGAAAGAAACATTAAATGAATAAAAGTTAATTTATTTCACAAGCAAAACATTATATGGACCAACGACTAGGTACTATAAAATTGATAAAGCAATTTTTGCATTATAGATGGCCTTCAAAAAGCTAAAACCATATTTTCATTTTGATTAGGTGATCATCGAGCCAATATTCCTATAGAGCAAGTTATACACAAGTTTGATATAGCTAGATGACTCATCTTATAGTTGATCAAAACTTTTAGTATGGTATCAAGCACTAGCCTTGACAAATAATTAAGTTACATGCCTTAGTAGGCTTCATGGTAAAATAGACTATTGAAGAAAAAAGTAATTAAATCAAATGGAACCTTTATGTTAATGGTTCATCTAATAGGAAAATTAATGGAACTAGTATCATTTTAGAAGGATAAAATAGAATTTGATTAGAATATTCACTTAAGTTCAAGTTTAAGATGATAAACAACTAGATAGAATGTGAGGCTATAGTAGTAGTGTTAAAACTTACAAAGAGATAAGGGCAAAGAAGGTTAAAGTTTGTAGTGATTCATAATTAGCTATGGCACAATTGAAGGGAGAGTATAAAGTTAAAGATCCAACTTTATCTAAGTATATGGAAAAGGTAAAGTTACTCTTGGCAAATTTTGAATTCGAGCTAATCAAAATCCTACAGTTGGAAAATGAACAAGTTAACACTCTTGCCAAGCTTACTAGAGCAAAAGTAATGGGAAACAATAGGACCATCATTTAAGAGTCCATTCATTCCTCATACATTACCAAAAAAGAAGTAATGACTTTGGATGAGTAAAAGTGTTAGATGACTCTGATCATAAAATACATAATCACTAGTAAATTGCCTAATGATTGGAATGAGGCAAAGAAGATTCAAAAAACCAGTAGCTTACTTCTTTAAAGAAAATGGTACTCTAAACAAAAAAGGATTATCCCTTCCTTCCTTAAAATGCTTTTCTCCAAGGGAAATGAATTTATCTATGTAATACCAAAAGGAGAAGGCTATCACTATTCCTATGATATGGCAAATAGTGACTTATGCATGAGCAGTCGCTCTTTTATTTGCCTAATTATGTGCAAACTTGATACATGTTGTGTTGTGTATGTCATTAAACCAAACCTTAGCTATTTTTATTGTCTCTTTTTCTTGCCTTTTTTCCCTTTAATTTCTATAGATTCCAATTTTTTCTTGCGCTTTTATGTGATGAATGATAAGCCTAATAATGATTCTTGTTAGATATTTTTCCTTGTAAAATATTTCTCTCAAATGTTTTCATAACTATTCTTTTCACAATTTTCACCTAGTTCTCTAGCTATATTATTTATCCGTCAAATTGATAGCTTTTGGCCTTTAACAAAGATTTTTGCTCAATTGTATATGACTACAAATTTATAAGATAATATTTTTCATCTCTTCTTTGTTTTATTTTGATTTTAATATTACTAGTTTCCATTCTTTGACTTTGTCTAATTTTGCTATTTTCTATTTTTCATTATTTGATTAGTTTAAGAAATCAGGGATACATTTTATTTTATCCGATTACCTTCTTTTTTTTTTTTACTTAATGTACGCTTTAGGTAATGCTTTTTGTGCTCTTTTTTTAGGCTTTATGATTATACATTGCAATATAATTAAAATTAGAATATGAGTTTGATAATGATTTTTGTAGTAGTGGTGTCAAACTAGGTGAAACCCTAGTGATCCATTTGACACATCCTATCATAATGATTTATTGACTTTAATTACAAACAAAATGAAAATAAAATGTAAAACAAAATGTAAGAAGATAAGATGCAAGCAATATGTAAGAATTTAAATAGAACTAAATTAAGGGGTTTGATTTGAAATTTAAACAAAACATACTATTAAAAATAAATTGCAAAAATAAAATAAAAATACAAAAAATCAATATAACAAAATCATTAATTCAAGAATTTGAAAACTCTTATGTGGATTAATTACAAATTAAACATATTTAATAATTCAAATTTATTTTTCAACTTTAAATTATTCAAAATCCTTGCAATAACCCATAAATTCTATACTAGATCACTGTCTAGAATTTAATTAATTAAAATTAATAAAATTAAATAACCATTATAATTTGTAACGCTAGATCAAAGTTGATTTGAAAATAGAATTCAATTGAATTAAAGGATCAAACCAGAAACATCTAATTTAATCTTTTAACATTTTGCTCTCATATGAAAAATAATGATTAACTAACACATAATTCAACATAAAAATGGATAAACATAAAAAATCACAAGGTTGAACACAAATTATGCTAAATCAACATTTAACTCATATAATTCTAAATAATAAAAAAAATAATTTAGGAAAGAGAAAAATCAATTATAAAAAGTTAACACTATAGCTTAAGATCTCATAATCTAAATAGAAATGAGCTTTAAATTTTTTGAATCAATTAGAAACTTATCCTTCCATAATTGAAAAAGAAGAAACTTAGTGAGGAGAAAAGTTACTATTTAGAATTTTGTAGAAGTGTTATCTTGCCTTTAAAGGCACTATCCCTTGGATCTGATCTCTTTTCCTCTAAAACCTAATGGACTAAGATCATATGTTTCTTAGAGCTATAAAGAATAGGGCCTTACTTATTTTAGAAGCTTAAAACCTAGCTTATAAAATAATACACTACAAGAGTTATAGTAGTAAAATCTCGTAGGTTTGAATTCTAGCCATTATAAAACTACTAATACTATATAGTTTCACTAAACTTCAAATGTAAAAGTTATTGATCCAAGTCTAAAAAAACTTTAAGCATTGATTTCATCTTGATTGGACTTCTAGAGCTCTAAATATGGCCCAAAGACCAAAATTAGCCTAGCTTGGACAAAAATAGAGATTCAAATTCTTGACTAAATTAGACCTTCTAGATGTTTAAATTGAGCATTGACCAAAACATAAAAATTATAAATCTCTTTTCATTCTTTTCAACAATATAAAGATTAGCCAAATCTAATATCTAGAACTCAAGATATAGTCAAAAAACTAAAACAATGTAAAAATTTAACATTAATTGAATAATTTTAAAATATTGAAAAACCAATGCCAAATTATATAATAAGGCTAATTTTATAAAATTAAGCACATGTAACATACTAAGAGGTATAAGATAGAAGGAAGTAATATAGACAAAATTTTGCACATAACATTACTTTTTGTGTTTGATAACTTTTTTGTTCCTAATATTATGTAAAACTATTGTTTCTTGCATATTAAGGGTTTGATTTTTTTGTCTATGAAAGTAAAACATCTATGCTTGCCTTAACAAGTTCATCAATGCTAATCAAAATTATTATTGTCTTTAGAAATTTGCTTAGTTATTATTTTTCATTCTAGCCTTACTAAGATATCAAATATGATGTGGGTTGCTTTATTTTTCAAATCTACTAGTCTAGTAATTATGAAGGAAAGTGATTTAATCATAAAGTTGCTTTGAAAATAATATCTACTAGATTGCAATAGTGTTGGATAGGCTTTAATGCTCTCAATTCAAGTTTAAATCTAGACATTGCAAAAAAATCCAAATTGAATTTTGAGACAACAACATTACTAGATTTATTGAAAATGCAAATAGAAAACCTTTGTTAACTTGAATTGGTATCTTTTTCAATAGTTAAAGTTGCAACCTTGATTATTTTTTTAATAATTCATTCTGATTTTATTCCTTTCTTGGAGTGTTGTTGTTCACTTTACTTTTATTTTAAGAATTTAATATTTATGAATCATTTTAATTCTATGCACATTAATTTCATTAAAGGATAAAAGTCAGTGCATGGATTTTCTACCTTGTCATCATATTTTGTTTAGTGAAATAATTTTGAAATTGTTTGTTCTGATTGTGCATTTATATAAATTGATTTAATTGTGAGTTCTTGTATGAGTTTTTGTGATTTGATTTGAATAATCTTTTGCTTCAATTGGTTTTAATTTTGCATATCTCTATTTACAGAGTTTAGTTTTATTTTTTTCATGTTCAGTCATGATTTTTTAGTTATTTGCAATTGTTAATAGTCTCTTCCATTCTAAATAGTTATCAAAATTAATTAGTCAGCTTCAAAAGCTTTAAGATGGTACTATCTTCTTGAAGAAAGAGTATGATGGAGGTGATGTTTGAATTTAAAATAAGTGAGGGTATTCTTGAATCTCACCTTCATTTGTGAATTATTTATTTATTATAATTATTAAGCTAACTAAAGTCAACATTTAATGTGTTGGTAGTGCAATTTATTGATGGACTTGATAAAGCTATAATGGTTATAAAGAGGAGAGAAGCATCATTTGTGATTATCCCACCTGCGTATGCTTTTGATTCTTCCAATTCAAAGTAGGAGTCGATTGTGGTGCCATGTAAGTCAACTTTATATTATGAGGTCAAGCTGATATCATCTATGAAAGTATGCAATATGTTTATAAGTTATAAAGGAAATGAATTTCATATGTCATTTTATCTTATTGAATTTTGTATGTGGAATTCATTTTTCAAAAGCTAGCCTTGCTTCCAAATTTGCATATTAAACACAATGTTGAGTATAATCTAGCATTAGTTTAAGACTAAATTGCCTTATGCCTTCAAATGCACAATTTGAGAGACCTCTTTGTTTGTGTCTTCTATTTCTTTAATGACATGACTACATTCTTAACCAAATTATATGACATCATTCTTAGTAGAGCATATTGACTTTGAGCATCATTACCAATAATATCTATGGTGGTTTTTTTGCAAATCACTTCCAAACTAAATAATACCTTTTGATACATTTGTATAAGAAGTTTGTTATCCTTAAAACTTGTAATATTTGGCACAATTTAAATTTTTTTTATCATATTCAACACACTCTTTAGCCTAACATATGTTTTCCTCTGTTGTCATTATGTTCTATGGAGACTTTTAGCTACAATATCTAGTATAGCTTTGTTTGTTTTGGTAATTAGAAACTCAAACTTAATTGTTATCTTTTCTACCCTCCAGGAGAAGGAGTCCTTGAATATGAATAGTGTAGAGAAAATTGAAGTTTTTGGTAAGAAGAAGGAAGAAGGGAATGCTTTGTTTAAAGTTGGTAAGTATGCAAGATCTTCTAAGAGATATGAGAAAGCAATTCTACCTCAAATGGTCTGTTAATTGCACAGTTGTTGTTGGTAATATATATCCTGTAGGTTATATTTTAGTCATTGAAACCTTAATGCAAGCTGTGAAATACATTTGAGTATGATTCTTTCTTTTGCAGAGAATAGAAAATGCAAGCCAAGACACTCAATATTGCTTGCAATGCAGCTAGCAAAACGAGGTTAAAAATTAATCTCTTGTTGGTAATAAGTAATTCATAATTCTTTACCTTCGTTAGTTGACAAATATCATAATCATAGATTTGATCCTTTGTTTAAGTTGGAGTACTATTTTAGGTCAATATAGAGATGTTATTGTTTGTATAATGAGCAACGAATCATTTTTCTTATTCAATTATTTTACAAGGTGAAGCATTTCCTTTTCATTCAATGCCCTCGCATAGCTTTGGCATAACTCTTTTTTGTTGACTTTCATTTAATTTAGTCAAAATTTTGTATGTGAGAAAGAGCACTGAAATCTGGGCAAACTACTACACGTATAGTAGGTGAATTCAACTAATTTTTTAAGTATGGCGAATTTTGTGATTCATCTTGGTAAGGGTAAAATGGCTATGAATAAAAAGCATGCTATATATACAATAAAAGAGTTATGTCTGCTGAATTGGGTCAAGTACTTTCCTACGACAAATTTACTGCTCGTTTTTATTGGCCGATCTTTACAAAAGGAATTGCGTTTGAAACCTTAAGCTTTTGTTTATGCCGATGTCTTTCGACCTTATTTGATTTCCCCAAATGTTGTCAATTACGTATTGATTGTTATTTTTTAACTCTCAAATATATATATATATATATACACACACACACACACACACTATTTCAATAAAAAAAAAACTTTCCCCTTTATCATGATAAATATCTAATTTAAGTGAATTCGTGGAATTATAAATCAATGAGCTCAATTATTATATTATAATTATCATAAAAAATTAAAAATAGGAGTAAATTAAAATTAAATTATTTTTTATTAATTTAAATATACATGTTTATTCTGTTATTATTAATCACATTATTTTAATTGATTTATATAGCACAAAAAAATTATGACATACTTTTCTATAAATAACTTAGAATTTCTCAATTTTGTATTTATAATTACTAACATGAATTTACTCATAATTATTACCAGCTTTTAATTATTCAAAAAAATTTATTTTTAACATAATATTTTCCAATTTAATTTATTATAATTTTAATCGCCTAAAGTTATTTGAATATCTATTAAGTAATAACATGAATTAAAAACTCCATATTTTTTCGTAATTATTTTTAGCTTTTAATTACTCAATTATTTTTTATTTTGATTGTAATCTTTTCTAATCCCCTAAAATTATTTGAATCATTTATTAATAATATCAAAATGTGAATGGTATTCTACTAAATTTTTTTAAAATTATATATCCTAATAAACTTAGAGACAAAATTCACGATCCAAATTTTATGCCTTTTTTATTTTGATATTAATTATTTATTATTGATTTCTATATATCTGCCTTCTTTTATCATTCCACTTTCACGTTCAATTTTTTACAGCTACCTATGTTTCATGTATCATTTTCTCAGTTCTCCATTTCCAGTACATATAATGAGAAAGTGCAATAAAATTTTAGTAATGAAAAAACATATCCATATTAACTCTGCATAGAATAATAATGAGCCTCATATATCATATGCAAATTAATTTTTTTATTTTATTAAATTAATTATATTTTCTAGTAATTATTTTTGAAATTTTCGTGTAGTCGTAATGTTACAATTTTAACTTGATTTTGAAATTGGAATGTGGGATCAGATCTATATATTAAATATTAAAATTTATTTTCACCAAGAAATGTTAAAATTTATAAAAGACAAATTGACATGATTGTACCTTTGATTATATATATATATATATATATATATATATATATATATATATATATATATATATATATATATATATATATATATATATATATATATATATATATATACTTTTCGTGTTTATTGTTACAAAATCTACATTTATAATATAGATACTCAATTCTTCATTCATAATAATTTATTTGAATTCATAACAATAATCACTATAGGAAAGAAAATGTCAAATAGAGTTATCTAGTAGTTAAATTGGATACTTATTACTTTTTTAATTAATAGTTTATTGTTAATAATTTTAAAAATCAATTGACAGTATTTAACTATTTAATTGTGGTTTTAATTTAAATTATATTATTTTCAAATTGAATGAAAGATTTCATGTAAACTAAATATTTAATATATATTTTAAATTCTTTTAACAGTAAAATAATTTTTTTGACAATAATAAATGAAATATATAATTTTTGATTTTATAAATGTTACATATAACATTCTTAAATTTATATTAAGTAGTTCACATTTGAATCGAAATGATATTGGGATCTTAAAAGTTTTGAGTTTCATATATTCATTTTTTTTTCATTTCTTTCTCTTTTCTTCATGTCTTCTTACATGTACACTGCTTCATTTCTCATACTATATTTTTCTTATTTATTGATTTTGTTTTCAATAAATTATATTTTAATTACAAATATAGCACAACGATTTAACCATATATGGGAAATCAATTCAACAAAATCTAATTAAAGAATTAAAGTGTAACTAATTCGTGAGTAGGGTAAATAAGACTATAAAGATCTATCTTATAAAAGTAGTGCTTTTAGATGTATATGTAATTATATTTTTATTACTTCCAACTTCACTTTATTATTAGCAAAAGTTTGATTATAATTGATGTCGCTAATATTTTAATTTTTATATTTGTTTTTATGTATATTTTTTAAAAATGATTTGTTAATTCTTTAATGATAGTGCCTTTCTAGATAATAATGAAATTTTCTACTTATTAATTTAAAGATGTTATCTCTATAATAATAACAAATCAAAAGTATATATTTAATGAATAAATTTTAAAATTATTATTCTTTTAAATAATAATTCCACAATAATTTAGAGTTACTAATTTGTAAAAAGTAATGGACATCATGAAAGAAATTCAATCATATGTTTTATTTATTTTAAAATATTTTGAATTGATTAAAATTTTGTCAATTCGACAAAATTGCATGTTTATTTACAAAAACAAACTAGAAGCATTTTTTATAAAAAAATTTCAAATCTTCCCATATTACATTAATATTTTTAAAATAAAAATAATTTTAATCTGTAAAAATATCATGATTGTTATATAATAAAAAATTAAACATAATTTTGCATAAAAATTTATTGTTATTAATTTATTAAGTGTTAAATCAATGTTAATAATTTGAAAAGAACGATGGACAATATTAAATAATTAGGAATGTTTTTATTTAATTTATTAAAGCTTATTTATTGTTAAATTAATTATCTTTAAATTAGTTAATTTTACAACCAATATGAAATAAAAATTATTGAAATTGCATTTGGTATAATTCTTATTTTCTTATTGAAAATATTCCTAACATTGTAGGAGAATAATTATTTACAATGATATGAAATAAAAGTATTGAAATTATTTTCACATTAAAAATATTTTTAACACCATAAGAGAATAATTATTAAAAATATATTTTATATGTTTGGGGGAAAACATCATAAATCATATTATTTTTATTTATTTTATCATATTTTTGAACTTAATAAATTAAATTTATTGCAAATTAATATATGATATATATTTTTAAATATCTTTTGTGAACTGAAATAAATTCTATTCACTTGCAGAAAAAATATTTAATAGTAATTTCTTTTAAATTTTTTTCAAATCTTTAATCAATACATTAATGCATTTCTAAGAAAACTTAAAAAAATTATCATTAGAATTAATATTGAGTCAAACATAATTACTCAAAAATAAAATTTTATAATTCTTATCATGTTAAATAATAATTAATATTTGAAAGATAAAAAATTAATTCACGTTATGAAACAAATATAATTACATTTTTAGTTATATTGGAAGATTTCCAACTTGATTAACTTTTTTGAACTTTAAGAAATTTGCATTTTCAATTAAAAAAAAAATGCACTCCTGTAAAGATATTCAATTCTTCGTTATTACATTAATATTTCTAAAATAAAAAATATTTTAACTCTATAAAATTTTTTGCAATAATCAAGTGCAAGTTATATATAATTGTTTTACTATTATATATTATTGTTATTTCATTCCTAAATATTAAATATTTTAATAATTTAAAAAATAAATGCACAACATTAATTAAAATTAGTAATACTTTCATGAATTTATTATATTTAATTATTTAATAAGTTTAGGAAATTAATTTACATCATCAAAAATTTAATTATATTTATTTTATTTATTATATTTTTTAAAATTAATGAAATAAACTCTATGTGAAATTAAAGCATATTTTATAATATTTTCTTGAATCAGATAATCTCTTATAAGTCAAACATATTCATTTAAGAATAAAACTTGACAATTATTTCATTCTTAAATAATAAATTAAAGTTAGTGATGTTAATTTTAAAAATTCATTGATAATATTAAAAAATAATTTAAATTTAAATTTAATTTAATGCATATTTTAATATAATAGAATGGTGACTTAATAACTTGCTGTATGTTTCTAGTTTTTTTATTCGTTTCTTTTAGTTTTTGTCTTTTTTCTATTTGTTGTTTGTCTTTCAAATATATTACTTCAAATCCTGATATTATTTTCCTTATTTTATTAATTTTTTATTAGTCACATTCAAATTGTAAAAATGAGACAATAATTCAACCTTGTCAAATATATTTATTCTTAAAAAATTGATTGAAGGATTATGATACAATTAATTTTTGTTTGGAGCAAATCTTATTATTAGTAGTATGGAGATTATACTTTTTGATTATAGATAAGTATATTTGTAATATGTTTCAAATTCGTTTTAATATTACAAAAAGTTTGATTATTATTATTATTATTTATTATTATTATTATTGGTAGTAAGATCGAAACATATTTTTAAAAGGCAGCTCATGTAATAAAGAATCTTATTATTGGTCAAAATAGTGGGCTGTATACATAAAGAGAGAGAGAGACACATATCCTTACTACAACTTTTAAGACTAATTCACAGCAATAACTAAAGGTTATTTTTTTAATATTTGTGAAGACCTTATATATATTCATATAAATTATAGATTTTTCTTATATTAATATGTATTTTATACAAATATCTTTAAGAAATAATAATTATAATTAAAAGAATAACACTACGTTTATATGTATAATATATAATATAAATGTGTGATAAATAATATAGTTATTTATGAGAGTGATTAAAATCATAAAAAAAATGCACACAATATGTATATAACATATTTTTTATATAACTTTCATATTTATTTTAAGGATTAAAATTTAATTCACAATCAATGTAAATTAAATTTATACTATTACTTATTTATATATTATCATATCAATGAAAATGTTAAAAAAAATTCTTTGCTACAATTAAAAATTCTTAATTAATATTATCTTTTTGATAATGCATCTTCTTCTTATTTACTAATATTATAAAATATTTTATATTAATAATAAAAGAAATTTAAACTCTTATTTAAAAAAAATAGATTATATTACATGTGTAAATGTGAATTAACTCTTATTCATTATAAATATCTTTTATACTTAAAATATTGATAACTATCAATTGTTTTAAATAAAACAAAGCCATCATAATTAAATGCATAATAATATATATTTTTAGTGAAATTAAATAAAATTTTTGTACATTTAGAAAAATTGTGCAATTGTTGAATTAGTACATAAACATCTTCTAAAAAAACTAATTTAATTCATAAAGTTTATATCTATAATCAATACCAAGTCTAATGTACTTATTTAAGGATTAAATATTACTATTTTAGATATTAATTCAAAGTTATTAATTCCAAAAAATTGATGGAAAACATTAAAAAAATTAATTATATTTTAAATTTAATTGGAATTTATAATTAAATAAAATAAACTATTCAAAATTTTAAATATTTTTATCCAATATTGGAAATAAAATTTTCTATTCATTGGAAAATAAAATATTTTGTGTCCATTTTTAATAGAAAATTATGTTAATTTTTGAATCCAAGTTTTATTAAGTTTTCAAATAAAAACAATAAAAATTCAAAAATAATTATTTAAGGAGAATATCTAGTAATTATTTTTAAATAATAATATAATTTTAATAATTTTAAAAATTCATGGAAGTTATTAAAACAATTAGATTTATTTTTAAAAAATTATTATATTTTTAAATTGAAAAGAATGAAATTTTGATAACTTATAGTATTATATATATAAGCTTTTTGAAATAAAATAAAATTCTTTTCATTTAAGTAATATTTTATAATTATTTTTATTAAATATAATTGAATGATTCAATCGATATACTAATTTCTCTTATTTAAAATAGAAAGCAAGTTAGGCTATAATTTATAATATATCAAACCTAATTGTTCAAGAATTAGGTCTAATAATTATTTCTATCTTAATATTACTTTTAATTTAATTGTCATAGAAAATTAATAAAAAAATTTATAAATTTATTTATATTTTTAATTTTAAATATAAATACATTGTAATTTAATCTACATATATTTTACACATTATTAATTTAATTTAAATAAATTTTATTCACTTAAAAAATAATATAAGTTAATTCTTATTAATAAGTATGTCAATTCTTCCATCAATATATTTTTTAACATAAAAAATTTATCTTATAAAACTTATCATTAATGTAATCAAGAACAAATCAAACATAATTATTTAAAAATTAAAATATATAATTATTACCTTCTTAATATTAATTCAAAGTGATTAATTTTTAAAATACTAATTAACATTAATAATTTCAATTATATTTTTATATTTAATTAACTATGCTTTTACATGCTATCCTTTGTAGCAGTTATTAAATTAAACTATTATATTTTCTTTAAAAGGTAATTTTAATTTTGCACATCTGACATAATGAAAATATGAAACTTATAAAACTTTTTATTTTCTTTCTTTTAACAATAGCAAGAGTGACATTAAATGCACACATGCAAAAACATGACATTGAACTCTTAATATAATGGAAGACAAAGCCCCTTTAAGAGACATCAAATGTTACTTGAATAATGACTCTTTACTTTTAAAACTACTTATGAGTATAACATATTTTCAATGAAATGAAACTACTTCAAGTTTTATGTTGATGTTTGAATTATTCATTATATTTGATAAACTTCAATACATAATTTTATAATTATATTCAATTATTAATAAGATATAAGATTATTATTTATTATTAAGTACGTAAGAGGTGCATACATATGTACTATATATTTTCAAATTGATGTAGAAGATATTAATCATTTTTAAAATATTTATTATATTTTTCTTATATAATATAATTCATATAAATTTAATAATTTTTTTTTATTTAAAGAAATATGAACTTTTCCATGTGCTACACGAGACATAATGCTAGTTATGTTCTAAGGAAGTTGCACGAAAAGATTTGTGAAAATCTTATGGCAGGAATAACATTGGCTTTAAAGGCCACCTAGTTTGGATGCTTTCTGGCCTTAGATGAAAAAGAAGGCACATAACTAGGTAAAAAGCTACAACAAATACCAAAGGTTCACTTAGATACCCCACTAACCTATTTTAGTCATAAAGGTAATGTTAACCTTAGCTCCGTTAAAATGGTTTTGATGTTAACAAAACATTTTAATAGTTTTGGATCTGATATTTGATCAACTAAAATCCTAATACAAAAAGTGAAGATTGAAAGATTGAAGAACATGTTTAGTGCAACTAGGATTTTAGTTAGGATCATATGATGAAATTGTCAAGAGAAATTAATCAATATGGGGTTCAAGGTTTTTTTTTTTTTTTGAAAATATTAAATTTAATCTTGTGTCAAAAAGCTTTAAAAATGAGATTAGACTATTTTCCAAGAAAAGAAATCGTATTTCAAGTAACTTTCTTTAAAAATCTAAAAATTGAGGTATGAACTAATTGACCAATTGATTCAAAGCATCTAGAAAGCAAACTAAAATACCTAAATCAATTGGCCAATTGATTCTAGGAATCCAAAGAGTACACTGGACATCTTGAATCAATTGACTAATTGATTCTAGAAGTTTAGAGAGGAAATAGGGCAAAATGAATTTACTGATCAATTAATTTAGTGTTGAAAATTTTCAAAAGTTAAGTTTTACGAATCAATTGATATATCGACTCATTGCCTTGTGTTTTTATTCAAAATTAAGTTTTCCAAACGTTACAATTAATTGACTGATTAATTTTTAACATCCAAAATTGAACTAAGGTCTAGTGAATTGATTGACTAATCGATTCACCATATATTAAATTCAAATTGTACAGTCAAGTGAATCGATTAACTAATCAATTTACTATAACTTTTTCAAAAATTCACAAGCGGCTTGAATTTATTGACCAATGAATTCTCAAGGCACTAATTACCCCATAACTGCCATATTTTGTTTGTAACATATTTTTTACCTCTCCAACCTCTATATACAAGATTTATTTCAATTTGACAATATAAAAGAGTGCTTTCACTATTATATAGACACAAGAAACTTATTTTTCTCTCATCCAAAACTTGAAAATCCTTTGAACTCATTAGATTGAAATTCTTCTCTTAATTTTTTATTGCATAATCTATTTTTTAAAATTTATGAGCTGCATTCTTGTATTCAAATCATAATTTGCCATATATTAAGGTGAGGCATCCTTGTAAATATCAAGAGTGTTAAATCTCTTGATAGACAAAAGCTTTGAGAAAGGATTTTCAAAGGATTTTAGAAGAAAAATAGAGACTTATATTGAGGCCTCTTCAACTATCCTTAAACTTGAAGAAATAATGGATTAGAATTTAAATTCAAGTCAAAGAGGCTTGGTAGTGGATGTGTACCTTGCAATATTGAATCTTTAAGGCTAGAATCACTATAAATAGCAGTGTTTGAATCTTTTTTTTATATCTCTTTATTTACTGCAGTGTTTGAATCTTTTTTTTATATCTCTTTATTTACTTACTTTGTACTTTATTTTTTTGAATTATAATTGCTGCTATGCTAAGTTTACATATACTTGTTCATTAGTTTCAATCTTGAATCATTTATTAACTTAAATTATCATTATTGTGCAAAATTTTTTTAAATTTAATTCACCTCTTATTTGGTAAAATATTGAACAACATTTGGTATCCAAGCTTGATTCTTAGAACAAGATCTCAGAATCTCAAGAGGATCCAATGGATATAAATAGTGCTAGCATTTTTCCTGAATATCTTTTATTAAACAAACCACCAAGTTTTAATGGACAAAATTATACTTATGGGAAATAAAAAATGAAAGATCTTTTAGAAACCATTGATATTAATATGTAGAATTTAATTGAAAATGGTTATAATCCACTAGTAAAAAGGGAAAATAATGTATAGGTCTTGAAACCAAGGCCTGAATGGAGTGAAGAAGAAAAAAGAAAACATTAACTTCATTCTAAAGCTAAATGGATTTTATTAAATGCGTTATGGCCTAATGAATATGAGAGGGTATCAAATTGCCTAACTACTAAAAAAAATGTAGGATGTTCTTGAAGTAGCTCATGTAGGAACCACACAAGTCAAAGAAAGCAAAAAGCATACTTTAATTTATCAATATGAACTATTTAGAATGAATAATGGAGAATCTATTAAAGATATAATACAAAGTTTTATAGCTCTTGTTAACCAATTAAGTCTCTTTAGCAGGCACCTTATAGATGGAGAACTTGTTCACAAAGTGCTAAGGTCATTAACAATTGAGTAATAACCAAAGATAACTATTATAAAAAAGGCAATGAAGATAAAGATGCTAATTGTACAAGATTTATTTGAAAATTTAGAGGAGCATGAACTAGAGTTTAAGAGACATATCAATGACAATAAAAGAAAGAAAAAGTCTTTTACTCTCAAGTTGAAACAAGTGTAGATGAGGATGAAACTGATGAAGATTACTAAGAGGAATTACTTGACACCTTATTGGAAGATGATTTGGCTCTCATCACTAAGAAATATTAAAGAGCACTTAAAAGAATAGGTGATAGAAAAAGAGTGCCTCAAGAAAACAAGTATATAAATAAAGGAAAATCCAACAAGCAAGTTATTCTAATATACTACGAGTGTACAAAGCAAAGGCATATCAAGTTTTAATTATCCCATTTACTTGAAGAAGTAGTTAGAGCTTGAAAAGAAGAAGAATTGAAATGTTTACAAGAAAGCACACTTAACTACTTAAGGAGATGATAATGATAATGCTTCTTGTGAAGAAAATGACAAAGATGAAGAAGCTCTTTTATGCTTGATGGCTTTAGGAGATCAAAATGGAAATGAGGTATCCATCTCTAGTTCATATAATGAATGAGATTTTGTTATTTCTAATTTGAATTTAAAGTTGCTTAAGGCCAAAAGAAATATTGAACTTTTAAATAAGTTAATCTTTTCTTTGGAAGGCAATATCGAAACAACTTGAGAAGGAAAATGAAGAATTAATTCAAGAAGTTGAGAGCCTTAGAAAAACTTCTCAAAAATATACCTCTCATGAAAGTCTCAAGCAAAAAATTAATGATTTAACTAAAACTCTTAAGAAGTTCACAAAAGGCAAAAATTCTTCAGACACTTTTCTTAGTAAAAAAATTAATTTTAATAAAGAAGGTCTTAGTTACATATTAAATAAAAAGAATCATTTTTATAAAAACTTTTTTATTAAAGAGACCATGAAGAGACAACGAAGAATAACTTGTTTCTATTATAGAGAGAAAAGGTATGGAATTTATTCTTGTACATATAGAAGAAACACAAATATTAGAACAAAGAAAATTTTGGTTCCTAAAAGGACATGTGCTAGCTAACAAAGATGGACCCAAAGTTACTTGGATACTAAAAATTAAAAATTGATATCTCTTTTGTAGATATGTTTGAGAACCTAAAGTGAGATATGATACTTGAATAGTGGCTACTTAAAGCATATGATAGGAAATAAATCCAAGTTAATCTCACTAGTACTTAAAGAAAGAGGCAATGTCACCTTTGGAGATACTCAAAAGGAAAAGTCATGAGAAAATGTGAAGTGGGTAAGAGTTCTAAATCTTGCATTGATGATATCTTATATGTTAAAGGGCTTAAGCATAATTTGCTTAGCATTAGTCAATTTTGTGACAAAAGAAATAGTTACATTTGATTCCTCTTATTACATTATTGAATTTCAAGAAGATTAGCAAATTAAGCTAATAGGCAAGAGATACAGAAATATCTATATGATAGACATTAATAATGAACTTTCTCTAGATTCTAAATGCTTGGTTAGTATAAATGATAATTCTTGGATTTAGCATAAAAGTATTACTCATGCAAGCATCGATCTTATAAGAAAACTTTTCAAAAATGATTTAGTTGATGGTTTGCTAAAGCTAAAGTTTGTTAAAAATAAAATTTGTAATGCAAAGGAAAACAAGTAAAAGCTTTTTTAAATCCAAAAATCTTTTTTCCACTGCTAAACCACCTCAATTACTATATATAGATTAAATTAGTCCATCAAGATTTAAAATTCATGGAGTAAATTTCTATATATTTATAATTGTTGATGACTACTTAAGATTTATGTGAACATTATTTCTTTCTTTCAAAGACAAAGCTTTTGAAGCTTTTAAGAGACTTGAAAAAACTTTACAAAAAGAAAAAGGAATGTCCATAGTAAGCATTAGGAGTGATAATGGTGGGGAATTTGAAAATCATGATTTTACTTATTTTTGTGGTGACGATAGAATTAAGCATAACTTCTTGTCTCCTAGAAAACATCAAAAAAATAAAGTTATTGAAAGAAAAAAATAGGTATTTAGAAAAGATGACAAGAAGCATACTTAATAATAGCTTTCTTCTAAAATCTTTTTGGGCTAAGGTAGTGAACACTAGTTGCTATATGATAAATAGAGCCTTTATCAAATTAATTTTAAAGAAAACCCCTATGAACTTTACAAGGGAAGAAAGCCAAATATTTCATATTTTTGTGTTTTTGGTTGTAAATGTTTAATTCACAATCATGGAAAAGATAACCATGGAAAGTTTGATGCCAACTCTAATTAAGTTATCTTTATTAGGTATTCTTCTAATAGTAACACTTACAAGGTTTACAATAAAAAAACTTTGCTAGTAAAAGAATCTATACATGTTTTATTTGATGAATATTCTCTTAGCATGAAAATAGTATCAAATGAAGATGAGGAGCAAGCTAACTTATGAATGATTCAAAGGAATTTAAATGAGGAGTTCAAAGTTGAAGAAAAGAATGAAAAGGGTAAAGAAGTAACTCCATCTAATGGAAATGCAGAATAAGAATCAACTTATGGACATAAAAAAGAATAGAGGATGATGAGAGATCACTTTTTTGATCAAGTCATTGGTGATATGACTTAAAGGATAACTAGAAGTTCTTTTAAGAATATTTGTGATCATCTAGCATTTTTATCTCAAAATAAATTAAAGAACATAAATGAAGTAATAATTGATGAATATTAGGTCTTGACAACGCAAGAAGAGTTAAATCAATTTAAAAGAAATGAAATTTGGGAACTTTTGCTAAGACAAAATGATTATATAATTATTAGGAAAAAATAGGTGTTTAGAAACAAGTAAATGAAAATAGCATAAAGTAAAGCTAGATTGGCTGTCAAAGGATACAACCAAGAGGAAGGCATTGATTATGATGGAAATATATGCACTAGTAGCTAGACTAAAAGTAATTAGAATGGTATTAGCATATGCTTGCATAAAACGTTTCACACTATTAAATAGATATTAAAAGTGCATTTCTAAATGGTATAATCATGGAGGAAGTGTATGTTGAACAACCCTTAAGTTTTGAAAGTCATTTTTTTCCAAATCATATATTTAAATTAAAGAAAGTTTTATATGGCCTAAAATAAGCTCTTAGAGCTTGGTATGAAAGGCTAAGCAAATTCTTGATAGGAAAAGGTTTTTCAAGAGAAAAAGTTAATACTATTTTATTTATAAAATAAAAATTTGATATCATCCTTCTTGTGCAAATATATGTTAATTATAACATATTTGGTGTTACAAATGAGCCTACGTGTAAAGAATTTGCTAAATTAATGCAAAGTAAGTTTGAAATATCCATGATAAGAGAGGTGAATTTCTTTCTTTGGCTATAAATAAAGCAATCAAATGATGAAATCTTCATAAGTCAAAGTAAATACACAAAGGAGCTATTGAAGAAATTCAAGATGAATGAAGCCAAACTATCTCCTACCCCCATTAGTATAGCAACCGAGTTAGATTTAGATGAATAAGATAAAAAGGTTGAGGTAAAAATGTATATAGGAATAATAGAATCCTTGCTCTATCTAACCACTAGTAGACCAAATATTATGCTTATTGTGTATATGTGCATAAGATTTTAGGCTAATCTAAAAGAATCACACTTAACTGCTGCGAAAAGGATTTGTAGATATTTTATGAGCATACCTCACTTTGGCTTATGGTATCCTAAAGAAAAATTGAATTTTCTAATAGGTTATTTGAATGCCGATTTTGCTAATAGCAAGTTAGATAAAAAGAACACTAGTAGAGTATGTTAATTTCTTAGAAATTCATTAGTCTCTTAGTATAGCAAGAAATAAAATAGTGTGGCACTATCCATTATTGAAGTAGAATTCATAATGGTAGGAAGTTATTGTGCTCAACTTTTATGGATAAAGCAATAACTATCTGACTATGGACTAAACTTTGAAAATATTCCCATAAAATGTGACAATACAAGTGCTATCAATCTAACCAAGAATCCTATCATGCATTTAAGATCCAAACACATTGAAGTAAGACTTCATTTTATTCGTGATCATATCTAAAGAGGAGACATTTCATTAAAATCCATCCAAATTGATTTTCAATTAGCAAATATCTATATTAAGTCACTTAGTGAAGATCGTTTTAATTTTATAAGAAGAGAATTAGGCATGTTGAATTTTCTTGAGAAGTAATTTATGCATTAGATTCATATTTTCTGCTTAATGTACTAACTTAAGCATAAAAAATATCTCAAAAGTTTATTTTACAGGAACTATTCTTCATCCTTAGCAAAATCAACACAAAATCAAGGTTCAATCATCCATAAGATCAAAAAGATGGATAACAAATTGTTTAAAAAGTAGAATGATGAGAAAAGAAGTTTTAGTATGTAAGGAATCAAGTGGTCAATTGATCTAAGGGCAATAAATCAAGTGATTAATCGATTCCAAGAAGGTAGTATTAGTCTCTGGTAATCTCAAATCGATTCAGTAATCGATTGACAGAATGTGGAGGGAAGTCTAGAATTTAAAATTTTCTGGCCATGAATTGAGTGGTTAATTGATTCATAGATGAATATATTCAATTGTTCAATTAATTCCATAAGGCATCTATAAAAGCCTTGTTATGAGATAATTGTGCCATTTGCTCGTTGTTTCTTTCTCTAATTGCTACATGATTGTGGCCCTTTGTTTTCTATCATAACTTTTCATCCTTCCTTATTAAAAACTCCTAAAAACATCATTTAAAGTCATTCTCTATTTTTCCTAACATCCTTTAACTCATTAAAATGTATATATTACTAGATTTTTTTATCCAACCTTTATCACAAAAACCCTTCAACTATAACCTATTTCAAAACACCCATTCTCTAAAAAATCCTAATGGTCATTAACTCTATGAGAAAAAGGTATGGCAATAAAACATCCTTGTACTAAATCAAGCAGAGGAAAAGGAAAGGCTACAGAGTTAATTTCTTAGCACCTACCTTCTACTAATCAAGTTCTAGAAAAAGGTTTATTACTTTGAGGTAATAGCTTTTAAGAATTTTGTAGAATGTATGTTTAAGGAGATAGAGCTAAAAAATTCTTAGGATATTAGATTTCTAAGAAATGAAAATTTAGAAATATATCATATATTGGAACACTTAAGTCTACTTAAATTTGTTGGATATGTTATTAATATCTATCCAAGCCTGGTGTATCAATTCTATGCCAATCTTAAGAAAAGCGGGTAGGAGAATTTACTTGAATTGATCACCACTATCAACAGTGAAAAGTTTTTTATCAACATCCATGAGTTGGCTACTATTTTTAATAAGGATGCAAATCAACCCTTTATAGGTGCTGGAAACACTAGAGACTACTCTAAAGCTACTGCTATAAGATTGTTTTGGCCTCATTCTCACCCTAAAATCATAAAGAATAAATTACTAGTTACAAGGCTATTAATGGAATATAGGATCTTGCATTACACTATTGCAAAAATTATCCTTTTAAAAAAGCACAACTTCATCTAGATTAATGAGCATGAGTTATTCATGATGTGTACCATCAAATAGAGTATCCTAATCAACTTCCCTTACTCTATAGTCCTTGACATGCATACTTATATAAATAAAGACTTCTTCTTTTATGGAATGATACTTACAGAGTTATTTAAACTTTCTAGAATATTAGTTAGTCATAGAGAAATTTAAGGAATTTAAAAGGTTGAAAGCCATACATATGAAGCAAATGTCTTTCTAAAAGATAAAAAGTGTTTAACACTTCATTAAAAAAGGATATATTGTTAAAGAATTTAACATGCGAGCTTTAAAGGATCATATTAGTGCATTATATTAGGAGACAAGAAATGAGTTAAAATCTTATATTAAGCTTTAGTTCAAGAAACTCAAAGGCAAACTGAATATTGCTGAAGAAGAAAATGATAACTCTCTTGAAAAAGAACCAATATTCTCCCCTAAAGTTGAAAGAAGAATCAAGGGAAAATAAAAAGCCATACCTTTAAAAAAAGAAGGAGATGAAGAAAGAGATTTTAAAACTACTGGTTCAAACAATGAAGAAGATAACGATAGTTTGGAGCATATAGTAAATAATCAGATATAATTGTTCCCTTAGCCCTGTTATCTTTTTAGGTTTTATATTTTAGAACTCCTAGATCTTTTGGTTATTATCTTTTATGATTTTATATTTTATTATTTATGCACTTTTTAAATTGATTACTTTATTAGTTATTATGTTATTTATGCCTATTACCCTTTTATTAGTGCTTATTCTACTTTATTAAATATTTGCCAACTTGTTAAATGTTACTTAGGTATTAGTTATTACTAGATATTTTAGTGCTTATTATGCTTCACTTTTTAATTGATGCCAAAAAGGGAAGAAAATTGAGAAATCTTGAAATTAAATAACATGATTTAAGGGGGAGTATTTTAGTCAGGTGGAGCCAACGTGTAGAGATATGAATTAATTTTAAAATGATTTGTTATCATCAAAAAGAGAGAGATTGGTAACCTTAGCGCCATTAAGGTGGTTTTGATGATAACAAAACATTTTAATACTCTAGAATCTGGCATTTGATCAATTGGAATTCTAATGTAAAAAGTGAAGACTAAAGCATTGAAGAACATGTTTAGTGTAGCTAGGTTTCTAATTAGGATCATAAGATGAAATTGTATAAGAGAAATTAATCAATAAAGGATTCAAGTTTTTCTTGAAAATACTAAGTTTAATCTTGTGTCAAAAAGCTTTAAAAATAAGGTCAGACTATTATTAAAGAAAAGAAATTGTATTTCAAGTAATTTTCCTTAAAAATATAAAAATTAGCGCATAAAATGATTGATCAATTGATTCCAGGTATCCAAAGAGTAAACTCAAATACTTGAAATGATTAACCAATTGATTCTAAGCATCTAGAGACGAAACTAGAATATATTAATTGATTAACTGATTAACTTTAGGCATCTAGAGAGTACATTGCACATCTTGAATCAATTAACCAATCAATTTAGTGTTAAAATTTTTCAAAAGTTAAGTTTTATGAATCGATTGATATACTTGCTCATTGCCCTGTGTTTTTATTCAAAATTAAGTTTTCCAAAGGTCAAAATCGATTGACTAATCGATTTTAAACATTTAGAGCCAAACCAAGGTTTGATGAATCGATTGACTAATTAATTCATGATATATTAAGTTCAAATTGTATAGTTAGGTGAATTGATTGACCAATTGATTATCAATTCACTGCAACTTTTTCAAAACTCTGTTAGTGGCCTGAATCGATGGACTAATCGATTCACAAGGTGCTAACTATCCTATAACGGCTATATTTTGTCTATAACGACTTTTTTACCTCTCTAACCTCTATATAAAAGCTTCATTTCAATTTGAAAATATAAAAGAGTACTTTCACTATTATATAGACACAAAAAACTTATTTTTCTTTCATCTAAAACTTGAAAATCCTTTAAACTTATTAGATTAAAATTCCTCTTAGTGCTTTACTGTGTAATCCAACTTTTATACTTTGTAAGCTACATTCTTGTATTCAAATCATACATTTGTTTATATTAGGGTGAGCCATCCTTAGGAATATCAAGAGTGTTGGATTTCTTGATAGACAAAAGTTTTGAAAAAGGATTCTTAAAGGGATTTTAAAATAAAAGTAAAAACTTGTACTGAAATTTCTTCAAGTGCTCTTAACCTTGAAAAGATAGTGGATTAGAATTCAAATTCAAGTTAGAAAGGCTTAGTAGTGAATATTGTGTTAGATCTTCAAGGCTAGAACCACTATAAATAGCAGTGTTTGAATATGCTCTTCTCTATCTCTCTATTTACTTGTTTTATACTCTATGTTTCTAAATCATACTTGCTGTTATGATAAGTTTGCATATACTTGTTCATTAGTTTTATTGTTGAATCATTTATTAATTCACATTGTCATTATTTTGCAAAAAATTTTTAAACCTAATTCACATCCCCTTTTAGATTAAATACTGAACAACAGGTAATCCTATCCCCTTAGCCATTTGCAAAATATGGGATTAACTTATTTGGTCTTTTATCAATGACTCTTGATCAAGTGAAATATTTGGTGATAACAATTAACTATTTCAATAAATGCATTATTATAGAATCCTACACTTTTATCATAATAAAGAAGATCTAGAAGTTTTTATGAAAATTTATAATATACAAGTATCATAATGTCATAATCTCATTACTTTTTTACATCCCAAACTAATAGCCTTTTGTAGATTCGATCTACTTGAAAAAATCATTTCAATCAATGGCACCCAATTTACTAATAACACCTCTATAAATTTTTGTTAAAGGTTATGACCTTAAAATTATAAAAATTTATACTTACTCTAAGCTAATTAATATGAGTTTTATCAAAGGCTGAGCATAAAGCAAAGGCTTACCTTAGTTGGGCATCCTTAAACCAATAGACAAATTAAATTGGCAAGTAGAATTATCCTAGAAGGTTTAAAGAAGAAACTGGATAAAGCCAAAGGCTAATGTATTGAAGAGTTGTCAAACATCCTATGGGCCTACTAAACAACAATTAATTCGACAACTAAAAAAACATTATTCATGCTTACATATGAATTTGAAGTAATGCTCTTGGTTAAGCTTGGCCAATTGAGTGACTAATAAGAAAAATACAATCATGAAAAAAATGATCTAAGGTAGAAAGAAGATCTAGACCTACTCATGAAAATGCATAAAGATGCTTAACTATATGCTGAGTGATACTAAGGCAAAATCTTTGCATGATTTAACAAAAGGGTTAGAAAGATAGAATTCCCTCTTAAAATGCTCATCTTGAGAAAAGAAAATGGTCTTAGAAAGCAAAACCAAGATAGAAAAATGGTCCTAAACGAGGAAGGTCCCAATAGAATCATGAAAAAGTTAGTAAGTAGTGTATACAAATTGGAAACTCTTGAAGGTAAATTGATTCCCTAAACTTGGAATGCCACTTATTTAAAGAGATACTATAGAGACATATTCTTAATGAAATTTTCAAATTTCAAATATCTTCTATCCAAAGCCTAAACAACCATTAACACTTTTAAAAAGATCAAATAAGCCATTCAACTTTAGCATTATAAAAAACTCGAGCAATTCTTAACATTTTTAAAAAACCAAATGAGCTATATACCTTCATTACTGTAAAATGTCTAAGCAACCTTTAACACTTTTAAAAGGTTGAACAAGCTATATGCCTTTAGCATTATAAAAATTCTAAGCAACCCTTGACATTTTCAAAGTTTAGGCCTTTCAATATTCTCTAAAGATTGTCAAAAAGTTACATTTGATTAAAAAGTCTTCAAAGATTTGACATCAAATCTTCATCATTCATTAGGAGCTAGTCTAATTAGTTTTATATATGAAATTAGCCAAAATAATTGTAAGGGTTATTGGAAGCCATCTAAATGACTTTATATTTGATTAATTCAAGAAACTTTAAGGCTTGTTTGAAACTAGTTTGATTGACTTAGTATCTGAAGATTATGTGAATAATTCTAAGGCTTATTGGAAGCTAATCTGATTGATTTAGTATCTGAAGATTCTATGAATAATTTTAAAGCTTGTTGAAAGCTAACTTTATTGACTTAACATCTGAAGTTATCCAAAATTTAAAAATACTTATAAAAAGTTGAAAACTACAAAAGATCAATGTCAAGATAAGTAGAACAAAAGGTTACAAAGACCATTCAACCAAATCAAATATTCTTCTTAAGAACAAATTTATTTGGATTAAGCAACTCTTTCAAGGTCTTAATTTTATTAACCTTTGACATGTTAAGTTTCATCCTTGAATTAAAATGCTTGATCTACTTAATCACTTCTAAAAACCTAAAAGGGAAGAGCAAAAAGGCATTAACTTTTGTATCAAAAATTTATTAGTCATGAGTAGTCACTCATTCTTGCAATGAATGAATATTCTTTTTTTTTTCCAATAAGCTCAACCTCCTATTCTTGCATATTCTTCTTAAAGGTTTCTACAAAAGCATCAAATTTTTTCTTTCTTTTCTTTAACCTCCAAATAAGTGCACTATTCATTATTAAGCTTTTCTTGAAGGTCTAGCTCTGCTTTCACCTAGCTGTTCAATTCTAAGGATTTAGTATCCAATTGCCTTTTTAAATTTTCAACATTTTTCTTCTTTACCTCAAAGGCTAAACAAAATTTCTCAACAACCTTCTTCTAGTTCGCTAAATATTTCTTCAAACAATCCATATAGCACCTATGGAATAATCATGCTAATTTTTCTTTACTGCCAAGATGCTTGATAGAATGTTTCTTAGCACTCTCTTTAGAAGGATAGAAGTGAACCTAAGCATCTGATTAACCCTATTATGCTTGCTTTAGATAGTCTTAATTCCTTTGATAGTTGATTGGCTTCAACAATTTCATTCAAAATGATAAAGAGCAATCCATATTGTGGTATTAGATGGTATCAACAATATTGGAAATTGGAAAAGTAAGCATTGATAACATCTCACAGTTAAACAAATCATCCATATTTCTTTTAATCATACTAATTATTTCATCAGTAAGTGCTATGTCCTTCTTAGCAGGGACCAAGCTTTCCTCTTCTACAACAATTTCTATGGCCAAATGCTTCCTTTTACCTTTCTTCCCAATAATCTTTAAGTAGAATGATGTCCTTTGAACTTTGCATACTATGCATTTTTCTATTATTGATAGGTCTATCAAGTGTAATTAAGAAAAGTCAAATGATAGTATCTTGGTTATCCTTAGACAAAATTTTCAATATAGGAACAGTAGTTGGATTTATGCTAAGGGTCCATTTCATAGGATACAATTGAAAGTCACCTAAAAACCAACAAGCCGCATAACCCTTAACTTGATAAACTTTAAAGAAGTTATCCTTCCATCCCTTAGCACTAAAATAATTATTAAGAAACAAAATCCAATCGGGTCATTGAGAAAGATAAGTCTAACACCTATTTTATTGTTTAACAAAAGAAAACAAATATAAAATTACATCAATGTTAGTTGACCCAGGTTTTACAAGACGACAAAGAGCTTTAAATGTCACTAGGAAGTACAAAACATTTCATGTTAGTTGAGTTAGATAAACATTTAACCAATGCATAACTTTTTGTTAAAACTCTGAAAAGGGCAAAGTGTTAAGCACCACTTGATGAACAACACTTCCATAAAAATATATAAAATGAATCTACATCATAGCTACAAATTTGCTCATTAGGTGATAAGGAACAAATTCAACATCGTCTTCATCCCATGTCAACAAGCATATCATTTGAAAGAGTTTTATATTTTTAGATTTGATCCAATAAGCAGAAAAGGTGATTGATTTCAAATCCAAGCTAATCTAGCAAAGGACCTGCAGTCCACCTTCTAGCCGCAAAGCTAGTTTAGTTCCTAAAGCATCATGTGAATTATCTACCATCACCATGGTCTTTTAATGAACAATAATAACCCTAAAAAGTTTTTCTTTGACAGGTGTAAAAGAGCTCATAGAATTGGACAATGGGTTGGAATTTGAAGGTAAGTTAAAAATATGGAATAAGCAAGGATATATCAAAACAAGGTACCTTCCATAAAAAGAAAAAAGTAGAATAAATCCATAAAAAAAGGCTAGAAGGATGAAGTAGGTTAGAAGGTAAAAGTTTGAACAAAGAAAGAAAAAGATGGAAAGATGCCAAAAACTCAAAGAAAACCCATGCTCATGAACTCTAAAGGTAAAAATCTAGAAAACGTGGAGATGGAAGATGATAAAGTTCAAATATTTATGGACCTAAGACAACAAAAACTTAGAAAATCTACAGAAACAATGAACAGTTACAAAGCATACTAGTGTTCAAACCATAGCAACATTAAAAGAGTAGGAAAGCATTAAAGTACCTGGAATAAATTGCAAAGCAAATGCAAAGATCCCATAAAGAAATCTCCACAAAGAACACAAACTAATTTCAAAGAAAATCTAGCAAGGAAGATGAAAGAAAATAATAAGTAAAGCAGGAAACAAATCTATAAACAATTCTATCCAATTGGTATAATGCTTAAGGACAAAATGAGTGACCAAAATCAAACCAGAACTAGCATAATTGTTGGCAAATCAATCATTGTGATAGAGATCCTCGCCTATCGTCAATCAATGCAACACTTTGGTAACTGTACCAACATCATTACAAAAACATGCAAACGAGACTTGAAAGTTGGTCGTGCACAGCTCCTAAGATGCATGCTAAATCAATAATAAAGCCTTTAAAGTTGAAAGAGACAGTATGTTTCCATCCTTTCCCCCTCCTCCAAATAGGGAAAAAGAGAGCAAATGATAACATCACTTCTTGCTAAACAATCTAGTTTAGTGTGATCAACTGGGCCCATAGACCTTTGAGTAGCAAATGGCCCAACAAGATCCATGAATAACGTGAAGTTGGTTAGTCTAGGCTTGATCAAATGTTCCAAATGGTCAAATCCTTCAGTTTAGCAAGACTTGCCATGCAGAAAATTAAATGACCCAAATACCCTTCGAGGCATACAAGTCTTGCCAAATCATGCCTTTTATGAACCCAATTTGAGATTCATTTTATAACTAATTGAGCTATGTGTATACCTCTAATTAGTTCTCCAAATCACACCTTTTGTCACTCTTAGACCCCATAATATCTATATAAAGACAAGTTATGACTCCATTTTCAAGTTCGAACTTCTATTGCTACTCTATTAAAATACTTATAAAGTTAGGCATCTGAGTTCATTCAGCAAACTACTCCTCTGCTGTGTATTTCTAATGTGGGTTCCCTGTGCAAATTTGCTCTCTCCCAAAAGACATACCGGAGTAACTTTAGAATTATCAGGTTTCATATATACAAGCTTATTGGATCAAACAGAGTACACAAATGATAAAGTCTAGAAGGGGGAAAAAGAGGTCAATCAGCTGATTTTGAAAATTGAGCCAGTTCTCCGATTCTCCATACTTCAAAATGGTTAGGGTCAATTCCACTGCTAATATGAATTTTATAAGTCTTAAGACCAAAGCATGAATTTTTTAAGTCAATTCGAATTTGACAATAGTACTATTAGGAATCAAATCGTCCATTCCAATCATGGTTTCAAATGTTTCGATTTATAAAATTACTTTAAAAGTTATTATTAAAAATTAATTAATTAATTATTTATATTACAATGTTTTGATCTCTCATTTATTCTAGTTAACTAATAATCATTTAGAAGCGTTCCTCACGTCAGACCCGAAATATAATAGCTGGGATAAGAAACCGTGGGAAGATGGGGGCCCTCGTTGACTACGATTGACTACAGAAATATAATTGGCTCTGAACTTGATAAAAATTATAGCCGTTGATTTGTATTCAAGGATTAGCATATCAACGGATATAAACTTACGTAAATGGTAAATCATTTGCTTCTGAAAAATTGAAATCAACAAGAGATTATTTGATTTTCGAAAGTAGCATAAGAAATAAAATTTTTGTGGAAGTAGAAAATAATTAAGTTATTTGATTAATTCCTAATTATTAAAAATGAAATTTTCATATATTATGAAAATTTATTTATTAACATATTATTCGATAAGAAAATTTTCTCATATTATATATAAAAGTATAAAATTATTTTTACTTAATTTAACTAATAATTATTTTAAGATTTTTTATTATTTAAAATTATAATAAATATATTTTATTAATGATAAATATAATTTATTAATTATAAAATATAAATTTCTTAATTATATAAAATCAAATCATTTTATTAATTATATAACAAATAGAATTAATATTGTATAGAATATATATTTCACAAATATAAATTGTTAATATAATCATAACCAATAATAAAAATTTAATTCAAAATATAATATAATTATATTTATTATTGTTTTAATATTTAATCATAAAAATAAAAAATTATTTATTTTCGTCTCCTTTTCTTATAAATTTGATAGAATTAATTCTTTAAATATTTTTTATTTAAATTATGTTTAATTTAATTATATAAAATAATTTAATATATATATATCTTATTTTTTAATTAACCTATTTTAATTTTTTGGTAAATTAAAAAATAAAAAATAACTAATTTTAAAAAATTATGATAAAAAGAGAGATTAGAAATATAATATAAAAAATAATTAAAATTTATTGCTATGTATTAAAATAATATTAAAAGTATAATAATTATTTTATTAATATTTCTCAAAAAATTTAAATTTAAATCAAATAGAATATAAAATTTTTTTTGAGAAGTATCATTTACTTAATATTAACACAATAATTTCAAAATTTTTTTTGAGAAGTTCACATTAAAAATTATTTTTTAAAAAATTTAGTTTCTCGTAAAAATTTATTTTTAAATAAATTAAATATATCAGCCGTTTCGAGCACTTCAATCCGAAAGTGATTATAAAAAATTAAAAAAGTCTAAGCAAATTGTACCTGGTCCCTATCCATGCTCCTTGATTAATATAGAAAATAGGGACACATGGAAGACCATAAGCCTCATATCAAGTCAAGTAGCATCCAATCAAATACAGGAGTATTGTCAAGGTGACATCTGCAAAAAAAAATAAAAAAAAAAGAGCTGGGAATGGAAATTCTGTGACGTTGGACCCCGTTGAGTATTATTAATTATAGAAATATATTTAGTGGTTCAACTCGTTAAGTATTGTAGCTATCAGCATCTTTCGTTCATTAATTTCATATCAAGAAGCATCTCCCACATACGGAAATTTGTCCCAGTCACGTAACTTTCGCGTGAAGACGCTTGGCTCCTCAGCCATCAGAAATTCCACGCGGTTACGACACTCCAGTACAGGGTTGGATGCAAGTTATTAATGGGGGACACCTTCATTTGAAAATTTTGTTAGGGAGTAGATACTATTCATGAATGATGCCCTAACCCAAATATATATATATATATATATATATATATATATATATATATATATATATATATATATAGTGTAGAAAATAAAAATTAGGTTGATTACAAAAAAAATTTAAATTTTTAATAAATATTATGTGATAGAGTAATAAATTATAAATATAAAATTAATTAAATGTACATAATTTTTGCTTCCTTCTTTATTAAAATTTTAATTGAAGAAACTTTTATTTTCCTTCATTTTTTTACTCTAAATTTTTCTAAAACTGAATGGACTTTTTATTTTTTTTTTCTTTTACATTTACACTTCAATTTTTTTTTAGTAAATTCAACTATTAATAAGATTTTTTTGTAGGCTGAATTAGGGAGGACTCTGCTCTTTTTAAGAGAAAAAAGATGTAATAAATATTACTTATTAGTATATTTGCGACTTATATATTATTTTATTACTAATTATTTTAATTTTTTTAAAATTTCTGGCCCTCTAAATAATATGATAAATTTGTTTTGTTATTGTTATGAAAATTTTCTCTATCATTAACATTGAATATTATAACTTTAAAATATTACTAATAAATTGAGTGTGTGCCTATTAAACTTTTTATGATCAATATTGATATTTTTAGGAAAGTTTAAATGATAAAAAGTCCCTGTTAATTACAAGAATATAATTTATCTAAAAAGAAGTTAAAAAAAAAAAAAACTAAGACATTTTTACTAGCAAGTGACGAAGAAAACTTTTCTCCAAATGCCTACTTTAGAAAAATTTTCTGGATTCACCACTACTCCAAGATATGGAAAATGATCATGTATCTGACTTTATAAAGCAGGGAGTTTAATATTTTAGTTTAATTATCTATGTTAATATAAGTGTGAATTTAATTTAATGCCAGTATAAAAATGTTTCACACTATCGTTGAATAAAAAAAAAGACACATTAGTAAAAAAAAAAACAGTAATTATGTATTTTTAATTGCAGTTTAGAAATTTTAATAATTTTTATTAATATAATAATATACGGATAGATAATAATATAAAATTAATTTATATTGAAAGAAAAATAAATTTAAATCCTTTAATATTACAAGTAGACAAAGGTACATATAATTATGATAAAAATAAAAACAAGCAAATATTAACAGTCTGTTTGATTTAGGAAAAAATAAAATTTTTAAAAAATATTTTCCTAAGAAAACATATTTCTGAAAAATAAATTAATTTTTTATTGTTTAGTGTATAAAGAAAAAATAGTTTTTGGTGTTTGGTGCACAAAAAAAATTAATTTCATTTAAAGTAAATCATACTTATTTACTTTAAAATTATTATAATTTTATGTGCTTTTTTAAAAAATATTTTTTTATAAAATTTTTATCATTCTTGATACTCAGTAGTTTAATAATGATTAATCTGCAATAATAAAATATATATTAAATGCATTATAAAATTTTATATATAAATTTACACGGTTAATTTAATTAATTATTACAAAAAATTATATAATAAAGCATTTATCACAAGGAAGAAAAAAAGAATATTTTAGTAAATATTGCATGAAAATATACATTTAGACTTCAATAAATAAAAATAAATTTTATAAAAATAGAAATAAAGCATCCATCATGAAAATATTTAATAAATAAAAATAAATTTTACTTGTAATCATGATTGTGTAATAAGGTAAAAAGGCAGAAAAGGAAAGTTTCAACTTGGATATAGATGTATTGAGTAATAAGGAAAATAAATTTTAATTTTCATAATGGAAAGTTACTTTCCAAAAAAATAATACAACTTTCTGGTTGACTAAAATTTATTTTCGTATTAATTAAAATTTTTGAATGACAAAACAAGGGAAGGTTGAAAAATGAATTTAAAAAATTCAAACATTTAAAAGGCATAATGATTAGCGGGTTTATAAGCAAATGATTGTAGAATATCTCTGGCCCATTTTTCTTTTTAATAGTGATATAATCCTACCCCGCACTGGAATAAATAATCTGCAAAAGCTTGGATTCTTGATGGAAAAATCTTAGGATCAGGCATCAGTTGATCCTGCATAACCAGATTAGACAAAGTAAAGAAGTATATTTAACCTTTTTGCCATATTAAAAAATAAAATTCATTTCATTTTATTTTAGTAAAAATAATTTCATTTTATTTTTAAATGAACTTTTTTGTTTGGAAAAAATTACATAAAATATGATTTTATTTCACTTTAAAATAATTTTTTTGTTTATTAAACCTTGTGAAATTCATTTTAAATATTTATATTTACAATATTATCATTAAAAGTGAGAGAGAGAGAAGATTCAAAGAGAGAGAGATGACCATTAATAACTTGAAAAATTAAGAGTAAAATTATCCAATAAAAATATTACATTTAAAATAAAATGAATTCTTATAAAATCTTATCCAATTTTATGAGATATCAAAATGATAATAATATAAATAAAACAAGATTTTAAAATAAAATAAAATCTAAAAAAATTCAAATCCAAACATAATTTTTTAATAGAATTTATTTCTAATTTTGAAGCTTACCAAACAAGGGGCAAGATTAATTGCCTATGTCACTTTGAAACTTCACTATGTAACTATTTCTTGAAAATAAAGAAAAGAAAAGGAAAGTGTGAGCATACATGATTAGCTTCCTGGGCAATTATTGAAAGTTGAAACATATCCAAGACAGACAAGATATTTGCAGAAGGCTTCTTATTCCAGCATTTTTTGTTGGTATCATAATCAATAGTTGCATTTTGTTTGTATAATTTTTGTGTCATTTTTAATTTGTTTGCTTGTTACATTTACTTGCATAGAAGAACTTTCCACCCTTTCTATTCTCTTGCAATTTTAGGAACTTAATAGTAAGTAACATAATTATGCTGCTTTTAAGTCACCAGGCATTTTATTTTACTGTTATAAAACACTATTTCTTTACTGCATTATACATGATTCTGGCCTTATTTGCTTGCGCCTGTAACAAACGTTTTGAAAGTAATGCAAGGTATAAGAATATAGTTAAGAGAAAAGATTGCAAGAGTCTGCAACAATACTTCGGAACGTTGTAGGATAGAATTAAAAAGGGCAAAATTACCATTTTACTGTTTTCTGCGAAACTAATTTCCGTTTTACCGTCATTTGAAAACTTATTACCAAAATATGCATAGTAGAGGAAGGTGCCATTTGGAATGGCGCCCAGAGGAAGAAGGCGCCACCCAAGATGGCGCCCTAGGGCCTCGGTCCTAATTTCTTAATTTTGATATCATTTCAAAATAAATTTTTTTAAAATAAATAATATATAATTGTGACTTAAAATAAATTTTTAAAAATAAATTACTCATTTCATAATTATATTTGATGTCATAAAAAAATATATTAACTCCACTTTGATATTTAATACATAAATTTATTATAGGAATTAAATAAGAAAGTAGTTAATGATAATAATATAATTAATAAAAAATAAATATTTAGTAAATAATTTAATATTATTAAAAAATATAGGATCAATAAAAAATAATTACATAATTTATATTAATGTCTCTCAAATTTTGACCCAATGACACTTAATATTTATCAATTTTCAGAATTATAAACTTCCAACATTCGAAATTATATTATTATAAGTAATTATTTAATACATTATTACACATAAGCAAATTTATTGAATTATTCAATAATATTCTTTATATACAAAGTTGAAGATTGTTAAAAATGAAAAGAAATATAACGAAATAAATATATTTTTTTATTTTGTATTTATGCCAATAATATTCTTGCTACTTTGTATTTATTTTAATAAAATTATTTCTATTTTGTAACAAAGTAAATACGAAATGACGAGGTTGAAGATAGTTAAAAATAAAAAAAATATGGTTATTTCGTTGCAATAATCTTTTCATTTGATAATAAAATTAAAATTGTAACATGAATTAATTCTTTTTTATTTCGTCACAATGATAAACTATTTTGGCAATAAGAGGCAAAAGTATCGATTAACTATTTTTTAAGAAATTATTATTCATTTTATCGTTCCATCTACGTTGACAATTGTGCTACGTATATTTATTCTTAAATATTTGGTAGACTCTCCTCATAACGTATTGAATAAACACAATATTTAATGTCATTTACAAGAATTATGATTATTTATCCTTCAAATATTATAATTAATATTATTAATTTTTTTATATTTATTATCACTATTTATTTCTTTCTTCACTAATAATATTAAAATAAATAATGATAAAAAAATTTAATTAAAAAATAATATATATTTCATATTATGAAGGTAAAATTTATTAATTAATTTTAATATTATTTATTTATTTTAACATGGTAAATAAATAAAAGAATAGACAATTATATCAATTGTGAAAGTAATAAATTAATAATTTAGTCATTATATTTGAGAGATGTCATTATCATCATTTTTTTAAAAAAACCAAAAATTTGTAATAATTTTAAAGTTTATTATTAAAGATATAAGTACCTACGCAAGCAGATAAAAATATCGTAATAATCAAAATCATCCTAAATATTAATATTTGCCAATAAAGTAGTAAGATAAATATACATAAGTATACAATAAACATGAAAAAGGAAGCTAATGTCTACGTAAGTGATGTCCAGTCCCACATCCAGGATCGGTAATGTGGCGGCCATATCTACTAACCCTCTGTGTAGGCTCGGGAGTCACATCTCTGGTGTCTGTGTCTCCTCTACCTCCAGCTCTCGCTCTGCCTCTGCCCTTGGCTCCTGCTCTACTTCCACCTCTACCTCTATCTACAAGCTCTGAGTCATTTGTCATCATGCCACCATGTGGTAATCCCTGATCCTGAGTATGTGAATCAAATGTACGACGATATGGCTTTGATGGACCAGCATCACCGGAAGGAAAGGCATAGAATGAAGATGAAACTCCTGGTATATGTGGAAATGCCTGGAATAAGGATGGAACACCAGGAGGAAACTAGTACATCTGGGATGACGACGGACCATATAGTGCAGCCAGGAACATGGTGGAGGATGAAGGATCATCAGGTGCAGTAAGGTACACATAAGATGAGGCAGTAATATCATGCATCATCATCATGGTCTCCTGGGCAGTCGATGGTGGAATCTACTGCACTTTTGAAGCGGACGAAACATCAGCCTGCAACGTATGTCGTGGAGCAGTGCGACGTTGTCGACGAAAGCGAGGCTGATCATGGTCATCCTTCGTAGGGTCTGGGATATGGTGGGCATGAGGAATTGGCTCCGCATGTGAGTCAATAATCACATGATCAACCTCCTGAATGGCATGAAGGATGGAGTCCGTCGCTGATCTAAGCGCATCGAAGGTGAACATAGCCTGCCCCTCAAGTGTAGTGAAGTCCTGTAATGTGGACACCTCATCTAGCTGTACAAATTTTTGACATTAAAGTTAGTTATAATACTAATGCATTTAAAGAAAATCATACACAGAAAACTAGCATGCAGTATTACCACAAGGTCTAGCGCTCCCCTAACGGGTGTAATACATCGCCTGGTAACCCGTCTATACCATGTCATGTAATTGGATCGCGGGCCTAGAACTAGGCGTGTGGTCGGCTCGGCGATAGCGCACAAGTCTCATTGGATATTCAAGAGTGCAATATACGGCTGATGGTAGATGTGCCACTCCTCATCATGCCGACCAGACAAGTGAAGGCAATGGATCTCCGCCACCTACTTCGATGGCTCTGGAATAGCCTGGCGTAGTCCAAACTGTCGCAAAACCCTATCCGGCTGGTGCCACTCGACAATCTGAAAGTGAATGAGCGGCACCACTAATGTCCACGTGTCACTCCCGTCAAAACAGTACTGAGGCAGTGATGCGATGACCTCCTCAGTGTACGGGATCCGGACAATCTGAAGTTGTAAATTTATTTTGTCATTTAAAAGCCATAATGAAATGGATAAAGCTCTGAAATAAAAATATCCATTATCCCCTACATACTTGGTTAAGTTGAAGACGGTCCAGTACGTATCTGTAATACGATAGGCTATGTGCCGTACTATCCTGAAACGTCTTCTGATAGTGCCACCTACCAAGTACAATAACTAAGTTAAACAATGTCAAAGTAAACTTAATTATAAGTGGAAGTTGAAAATTTTTCTAACTTGCGGGCTAGGGGGTCAATCCTTGCATCCCCCTTTGGTATGTCTGAAACAGTAATCGCGGGGGCGATAGTGGGAAATCTATCCCATGCCCAGAGCTGCAGTATTAGGCAACACCCTCCTATCTCCCTGTAATCCGGAGCGGTCGCCTTGCAGAGCTCTTTGTACAGATAGGCCAGGCAAGCAGACCCCCAACTGTACGTCCTAGCCTCATGTAAGTGTCCGAGCAATGGTAAGTGCATGAGGTGCACATATGTACCGGAATGGTCTGGAAATAACATCCCACCAATGAGACGTAAAATGTAAGCTCGGGCGAATCTCTACACTGTTACCTCATCCGCATCATCTAGAAGATGAGTGAAATGCCTCTCCAACCAACTCATCCTTAGTCGCCCCCCTCTGATGACATTCTCGTCCACCGGTAACTGGAGTCCCAAATACTCCTCTATAAGCCCTCCCCATCCCCATACAGTGGGCCCCGTCACTACTCGACCATCAATGGGTAGGCCGAACTGAAAAGCAACATCCTGCAGGGTAATAGTCGTCTTTCCCTGCGGCATGTGAAATATGTATGTCTCCGGCCTCCACCTCTCTACAAAAGCACTAATCAACTGATGGTCGATTGGCACAAACTCGCACATTGCCAAGCTGTAAAAACCTGCCTCTCGTAAAAAGGGGACAATCAACTCCGACGGTTGCTGGTGATGGTAGTGATGAGCTCGTCGAATCCTGAGCACACGGCTAGGCTGCAAAAGAAAAACAATCACTAATTATCACGTTTGACAAAACGGTTTAACCAAGTTTATTAAGATCTAACTTGTTCCATACATGGCCTAACCAAATCGACTGAGATATGTGTGAGGCCTGAGCCGTCAGCAACAAAGGATTCCATGGTCCAGGATCAACGCGTCGAGATGTGGATGCCATCTGCCACGACAAGAATTGCATTAGAATTTATATGCATTTGGATGATTAACTGATGGTTTGTTCACATTACTAGTAATGGGGTAACATTTATATATAACCAAAACGTGCAATTTTACAACTAAAAAAAAATATCCGACCGTTACACTTATGACATTGGTTAACATACTTTATAACATATTTGCGAAAGTAAATAATCAACATCAGCATTGGACAGTGCCTACGATTATGTCCTTCCATCTTACAATAACCTCATTTTTTCTTGACACCGCTCTCTTGAGGCCAATCCATCTCATTTCTGATCTGGGTCGACTTTGGTCATCCCTTTGCACACAATCTTCCATAATTTGGAACTAGGACAGGAAATTGTGGTAGGTTATTCCATTGCGACCACTCCCCGATAAGCCTCCACTCAGATTTGTAGCAATTGAGTAGTGTGTCAAGCCTGTATACAGCATCAACATATGGTTCCCACGATATGTTGATTGAGGCACAAGCAGCAATAATATGAGCGCAAGGATACCTATAAGCTTGGAATTGCCCACATTCACATTGCCTTTTGTCCAATAACACTTGAACGACCTTTCCACACGATCCCTTAGCCATATCAGGACCCTCCACCACCTCAAACCTAGTTCCTTGTCTATTATAAGCACGAATGTGGTAAGAAGAAGCACGTGACTGGATAGTCGCAAGCTCCTATCTGAATCTACTTGCGTATGTGTGACCTTGTTGTACTTCAGCATGTGCTTCTTTTGCCCTTTCCACAAAATACTTGACACATCTATAGTATGTTTGTTGAACAAGGCCTGTGATTGGTAGCTTCCTTAATCCTTTGAAGAGGCCATTGATGCACTCTATTATGTTAGTCGTCATATGACCATATCTTCTGCCTTCGTCATAAGCAAGCATCCACTTCTCCATCGGAATAGCGCTCAACTTCCTGTGGATCTCCTTATTGACTTTGCTAGGGTTGTCCAATCTCTCCATGGCCTTTTCCTAACTGGGCTCGTATGCTGAACAGAAGGAGATAAATAGGTTAACCGGGTTGAACTAGCAGATACACAAATTTATAGATGAAAAGTTTAACAGAGAAATTATGCTATAAGGCATACCAATCTTAAGAACAACTTTCTTGACATTGTCATCCCTGCATTTCTTGTGAACGTTGCTGGCAATATGTTTGATACAGTACCGGTGAAAAGCATGAGGAGGCTGCCATCCTAGGCCTTCGGTGGCTACAGCATCTTTTATAACTCGGTGTCGATCTGATATCAGGCATATTCCTTGTTGGTTCGTAACATTTACCCGCAGTAATGCCAAAAATCAACTCCAATTTTCGTAGTTCTCCCTGTCAACAATGGCAAAGGCAAAAGGAACGGGACATTTATTATCGTCCTGGGTCGCAGCAATTAGTAGCACGCCTCTGTACCTGCCATACAGATGCATTCCATTAACTTGTATGAATTGTTTGCAGTAGGGAAATGCGGCAATGCATGGCTTGAAAGCCTAGAAAACTCAGTTGAAAACATGTTTCTACGGATCAACACGGTTGTCAACTGTGATGAATTCTTGTGACTCTAACTTGAACAGAGCCTAGTCACAGTAGCCTAAGATGTCCAACCATTTGGGAAGCACTTCATATGATTTATCCCAATCACCATACACCTTAACAATTGCCTTTTGCTTTGCCTTCCATGCTTTTCTGTAGGAAATCTTATACCCATACATGCTTTCCACCCTCTCTTGTATAAGCGAGATTGGAACATCTTGCTTCACTTTAATCATCTCCAATATCAAGGAACTGATATGCTCGGAGTCAAGAGACTTGTGATCTTGTGTCAAACTGGCATTAACACATGTGTGGGACCCTGAAAATCTAGTTATTGTCCAAGTATTAGAATTCTTCAGATTGGTTGCTCTGAGACGGAATCTACATTCGTCCCCGTAATTATCACACTTCACGCTCAATCTTCTGGTATCTGACTTCTCCACGTAATAACTGTGGTGCCTCCTAATGTGGTAATGCTTGGTTGCAGCAATTAATGCCTCCTTGCAATCAAACTCTTGTCCAACCTGTAACTCCTCTATTTTGTAATCATAGCTTGGTTTCATTATTTTCAAAAATTTATTAGGATTTCTTATTGCATCCCAATCAATGTGAGAGAAGACAGCAGCTTGAGGGACACCACACGATGTTTGTGCAGCATTGTCACTCCTTACTTGCATGCGTTGCAACACTGTCTCTATGTGTAGCGGCACGTTCTTCATCATCAGTGTCACGATCATCATCGCTACTGCAAGATACCTCATCGTCCTCAAAACCAGACTCAAGGTGGGCATCCATGAATATAAGATCAGCGGATTCTTCCTCTACGACCGGTAAGGCACTTGTTGAACCCATTATGGTATGCGATATATTTCTCGGGAAAACACCTGCAACAGATGAGTCTAGTGCAGGAGTATAACTATCAGAAATGTGGAACTTGATTCCGCCCATGTAAGGAAGGCCTTCTCGCACCATTGAACAACTAGTACTGACATTAGCCGTTGGAACCATAGATGATCTAGTTGTTGGAACTCTTTCTTGTGAACCTAGGTTGCCAACGTGCAGTTCGGATGTGATCACCTATGCGTACAACTCCATTGCTGTCATCGTCGGATGTTGTTCGTAGCTTGCTATGGCACATGCCAAGTCTTCATCATCGTCCAATTCATATGCCATATATTGAGCCTATGTTTGATGCTGTGGAAACCTATAAACAATTTTCCCCATAGCTTGATCTCCACGAAGCTTCAGTCGAGCATCAATTCTCTCGCGCAAAACATCCATAGTGCTGCATCCTCTTAATTTCAATGCCTTTGGGGGAGGTCCATTGTACATTACCTCCATTGATCCCTCAATAATTGTACTATTTGAATATATAAAAGCAATTAAACTTTTCTTCATCTTCTTACTTTTAGTTGCAAAACAATCACTGCACCCCCACAACTGACAGATAGTCTCGTATAATATTTGGCTATATAATACTACGTAATAATAAGGTTATTTTTTCGGCCAAGCTACGATTATTTCTTTTCCAAAACTAATATAATATTTGGCTATATAATCTTATTTATGGTTTAGTTTATCTTTTTCAATTGTCATTTTTTTATTCTACACAAATTATACTAATTAAATTAATTAACATTTTTAATACACTGTATTTTTTATTTTTGCATTTATAATATCTACTATTTAAAAAGAAAAATTTCAAATTTTCCCTATCAATATCCTATTCTTTAAAGGCTTTTGATTACATTCACATATAGTGAGAATTTTATTTTTAGTACCTCTTTTATGATATATTAAGATTTTACATGAAAAAAATCTCTAAATATAACTTTCACCTAGGTCCTAAGACCTATGTTATGACACACTTCTTTATCTCATTTGTTGTTCTTTTAATAGTACAACCTATCACAGTATATATAAATTCCTATAAAAATTTCATAAATCATAACTTCACATCTTAAATCATAATTTCATATCATAAATCATAACAATCAATATAAAATAAAAAAATTTATATCATAATATTCTAAAAAAATTTCTCTACCAATATAAATTTTTTTTTCATTCTGACTAATAAAAATTATAATATAAGCATAAAATTTTAAAAAATAAAAACAAATAAGTATCAGGAGAAGTAATCAGAAAAAAGCCTCTCATGAAAGAAAAATTTGTTAGATAATTTAATAACTTTAATCTCTAAGTAAAAGTGATTAGATATTATTGTATCAATAAAAAAATTATACAAAAAATTGCTAAATTAAATATATTTTGCAAAACAATATATTAAAGGAATAAAAACAACAATATATATAAAATTTTATTAATGTATATTCAATTTAAAATATAGTAAAACTGAAATATATAGTTAGTTATTTCAATAAGCGTTTTCCATAGTATGAATTTTTGAAAAAAAAGATATTTGATCATTAAAAATAATTTTATGTCAAAGAAAATGAAATTGTATTATATTAATATTATTCAATATATTGCATTTCAACTTTTAATAGAATGATTGAAGAAATAAAGAAGAAAAAATTCAACAAAGTACATGAAATGCAGAATAAATTATGTACCAACTGTGAACCTTTTGAAAAATTTTAGTAGATGTATTTTAAATTTAAAATATAATATTTAAAAATTATCATCAACAAAAACTATATAATATGAAATTAATTATTTTTGTTAATAAAAAGTATATAAAAGCTTTAATTTACTTGAAATATAATAATAAATTAAAAAATAAAAACTTATTATATTTATGTTAATTAATGATGTTAATGTTTTAAACCATAAATAATAAGAACATATATAAAAAGAATACAGTAGAGTAAATAATAAATAAATTATACGTATGGTATAAAGTATTAAGAAATTAATTGTATAATAAATTATTTAATTGAATGAATTATATAATTTATATAAAATATATTTATAATTAAAAAATAATAATACAACAGTACAATAAAAAAGATAAAGTAAATAGAAATACTGCATAACATATCAAGACTTTACACTAAACCATCAATTGATATTTATCTATTTTAACATATATTACTTTAGAATTAACCTAAAAATATTGATCAATAATATAATATATTCACGTAATAATAAACATACAATAAAAATAATCTTATTTTTGTCATGTCCTATATCCTAAATAATTTTATATTTTAAAAATATCTGAAATTTTTTTTTACCTAAAACGTATATTTTATTTTGAGATAATTTTCTTTATTCTCTTTGTTTTTCTTTTAAAACTACAAACTATCACAGATCACATAAATTTGTATAAATTTTTTCTAAATCCTAGATAATTATTTCACATCATAAATCATAATAATCAACATGAAATAAAAATTATAAACTAAATACAAAAATTATACAAATACTAACCAGTAAAAATTATAAATTATCACAGATCACATAAATTTGTATAAATTTTTTCTAAATCCTAGATCATCATTTCACATTATAAATCATAATAAACAACATGAAATAAAAATTATAAACTAAATACAGAAATTATACAAATACTAATCAGTAAAAATTACAAACTATCACATATCACATAAATTTGTACAATTTTTTTCCAAATCCTAGATCATCATTTCACATCATAAATTATAATAAACAACATAAAATAAAAATTATAATATACATATAAAAAATATAAAAATACTAACTACTAAAAATTATAAACTATTACAGATCATATAAATTTGTACAAATTTTTTCGAAATCCTAGATTATCAATTCACATTATAAATCATAATAATCAACATGAAATAAAAATTATAATATAAATACCAAAATTATTAAAATATTAACCACTAAAAATTATAAACTATCACATATAATAAAAATTTATATAAATTTTTACTAAATCCTAGATCATCATTTCATATTATAAATCATAATAATTAACTTAAAATAAAAAATATAACATAATAGATAAATTATAAAAATACTAACCAAGGAAGAGTTGAAAGAAGATCAGATTTGCTCTAAAGAAGAAAATGCTTCCGAATGAAATGTACAAAAGTAAGAATAGATGATGATTCATGAATGAAAGAAAGAAAAACTGCGGAGAGTGGCTGTGAGATTTGCGAAGAAGGAAGAACGAAGGGAAGAAGAGCAGCTGCAAGAGGGTTTGGAGTGGGAAAGGAGTGAGGCCGGTAGGGGGATTTTATAAGGGGAGGAGGCGCCATTTCATGAGGTGCCTCCCAGTTTGAAATTCAAAAGAGAGCGCTATTGCAAATGGCGCCCCCAAGGGGAGGGCGCCACTTTGAATGGCGCCTCCAAGGGTGGGGGCGCCTTTTCAAATGGCGCCCTGCCCTTGTGGGCGCCACTTTAAATGGCGCCTCTAGGCCCCCACGAACGCCATTCAATATGGCGCCCTGCGTATTTTGGTAAATAATTTTCGAAACACGGTAAAATGAAAAAATATTTATAAAATAACGGCAATCCGGTATTTTATCCATTAAAAAGCTCCATAAAGGTTCAACATTCCTTAAATGTAATGTAATTTCCTGTTTCTAGGAATTTATTAGTATTTATAATGACAATTGGAAAGCTACTTTCATATTACAATTTCTATTAAAATTGATTAATGATTTTCCAGTTTTACATTGATGAAGTAGATTACGACAAGGATAAAAAATGTTGTGTATTAAAAATGTTAATTAATTTAATTAGTATAATTTGTGCATAATAAAAAAATGACAATTGAAAAAGATAAACTAAACCATAAATAAGATTATATAGCCAAATATTATATTAGTTTTGAAAAAGAAATAATCGTAGCTTGGCCAAAAAAATAACCTTATTATTACATAGTATTATATAGCCAAATATTATATGAGACTATCTGTCAGTTGTGGGGGTGCAGTGATTGTTTTGCAGCTAAAAGTAAGAAGATGAAGAAAAGTTTAATTGCTTTTATATATGCAAATAGTACAATTATTGAGGGATCAATGGGGGTAATGTACAATGGACCTCCCCCAAAGGCATTGAAATTAAGAGGATGCAGCACTATGGATGTTTTGCATGAGAGAATTCATGCTCGACTGAAGCTTCGCGGAGATCAAGCTGTGGGGAAAATTGTTTACAGGTTTCCACAGCATCAAACAGAGGCTCAATATATGGCATATGAATTGGACGACGATGAAGACTTGACATGTGCCATAGCAAGCTAGGAACAACATCCGATAATGACAGCAATGGAGTTGTACGCGGAGGTGATCACATTCGAACTGCACGCTAGCAACCTGGGTTTATAAGAGTTCCAACAACTAGATCACCTATGGTTCCAACGGCTAATGTCAGTACTAGTTGTTCGATGGTGCGAGAAGGCCTTCATTACATGGGCAGAATCGAGTTCCATATTTCTGATAGTTATACTCCTGCGCTGGACTCATCTGTTGCAGGTGTTTTCCCGAGAAATATATCGCATACCATGATGGGTTCAACAAGTGCCTTACTGGTCGTAGAGGAAGAATCCACTGATCCTATATTCATGGATGCCCACCTTGAGTATGGTTTTGAGGACGATGAGGTATCTTGCAGTAGCGATGATGATCGTGACACTGATGATGAAGAACGTGCCGCTACACATGGAGACAGTGTTGCAACGCATGCAAGTAAGGAGTGATAATGCTGCACAGACATCGTGTGGTGTCCCTCAAGCTGCTGTCTTCTCTCACATTGATTGGGATGCAATAAGAAATCCTAATAAATTTCCAAAATAATGAAACCAAGCTATGAATACGAAATAGAGGAGTTACAGGTTGGACAAGAGTTTGATTGCAAGGAGGCATTAATTGCTGCAACCAAGCATTACCACATCAGGAGGCACCACAGTTATTACGTGGAGGAGTCAGATACCAGAAGATTGAGCATGAAGTGTGATAATTACGGGGATGAATACAGATTCCGTCTCAGAGCAACCAATCTGAAGAATTCTAATACTTGGACAATAACCAGATTTTCAGAGCCCCACACATGTGTTAATGCCAGTTTGACACAGGATCACAAGTATCTTAACTCCGAGTATATCAGTTCCTTGATACTGGAGATGATTAAAGTGAAGCAAGATGTTCCAATCTCGCTTATACAAGAGAGGGTGGAAGGCATGTATGGGTATAAGATTTCCTACAGAAAAGCATGGAAGGTAAAGTAAAAGACAATTGTCAAGGTGTACGATGATTGGGATAAATCATATGAAGTGCTTCCCAAATGGTTGGACATCTTAGGCTACTATGACCAGGCTCTGTTCAAGTTGGAGTCACAAGAATTCGTCACAGCTGACAACCGTGTTGATCCGTAGAAACATGTTTTCAATCGAGTTTTCTGGGCTTTTAAGCCATGCATTGCCACATTTCCCTACTGCAAACAATTCATACAAGTTGATGGAACGCATCTGTATGGCAGGTACAGAGGCATGCTACTGATTACTGCGACTGAGGACGATAACAAATGTCCCATTCCTCTTGCCTTTGCCATTGTTGACAGGGAGAACTACGAAAATTGGAGTTAGTTTTTAGCATTACTGCGGGTAAATGTTACGAACCAGCAAGGAATATGCCTGATAGCAGATTGACACCGAGCTATAAAAGATGCTGTAGCCACCGAAGGCCTAGGATGGCAGCCTCCTCATGCTTTTCACCGGTACTGTATTAGACATATTGCCAGCAACGTTCACAAGAAATGCAGGGATGACAATGTCAAGAAAGCTGTTTTTAAGATTGGTATGCCTTATAGCATAATTTCTCTGTTGAACCTTTCATCTATAAATTTGTGTATCTGCTAGTTCAACTCGGTTAACTTATTTATCTCCTTCTGTTCAGCATACGAGCCCAGTTGGGAAAAGGCTATGGAGAGATTGCACAACCTTAGCAAAGTCAACGAGGAGATCCATAAGAAGTTGAGTGCTATTTCGATGGAGAAGTGGATGCTTGCTTATGACGAAGGCAGAAGATATAGTCATATGACGACTAACATAGTAGAGTGCATCAATGGCCTCTTCAAAGGATTAAGGAAACTACCAATCACAGGCCTTGTTCAACAAACATACTATATATGTGTCAAGTATTTTGTGGAAAGGGCAAAAGAAGCACATGCTAAACTACAACAAGGTCACACATACACAAGCAGATTCAGTCAAGAGCTTGTAACTATCCAGTCACGTGCTTTTTCTTACCACGTTCGTGCTTATAATATATAAGGAACTAGGTTTTAGGTGGTAGAGGGTCCTGATATGGCTAGGGGATTGTGTGGAAAGGTCATTCAAGTATTATTGGACAAAAGGCAATGTGAATGTGGGCAATTCCAAGCTTATAGGTATCCTTGCACTCGTATTATTGCTGCTTGTGCCTCAATCAACATATCGTGGGAACCATATGTTGATACTGTATACAGGCTTGACACACTACTCAATTGCTATAAATCTGAGTGGTGGCCTATCGGGGAGTGGTCGCAATGGAATAACCTACCACCATTTCCTGTCCTAGTTCCAAATTATGGAAGATTGCGTGCAAAGGGATGACCAAAGTCGACCCGGATCAGAAATGAGATGGATTGGCCTTAAGAGAGTGGTGTCAAGTAAAAATGCGGTCATTGTAAGATGGAAGGACATAATCGTAGGCGTTGTCCACTGCTACATGGGGAGGAAGGCCCTTCCTCACGTTGATTTTAATTATTTACTTTCGCAAATATGTTATAAAATATGTTAACCAATGTCATAAGTGTAACGGTCGAATGTTTTTTTTTTGTTGTAAAATTGCACGTTTTGGTTATATACAAATGTTACCCCGTTACTAGTAATGTGAACAAACCATCAGTTAATCGTCCAAATGCATATAATTTCTAATGCAATTCTTGTCGTGACAGATGGCATCCACATCCCGACGCGTTGATCCTAGACCATGGGATCCTTCACTGCTGACAGCTCAGGCTTCACACATATCCCAATCGATTTGGTCAGGCTATGTATGGAACAAGTTAGATCTTAATAAACTTGGTTAAACCATTTCTGAATTGTCAGATGCGATAATTAGTGATTGTTTTTCTTTTGCAGCCTGATCGTGTATTCAAGATTCAACGAGCTCATCACTACCATCACCAGCAGCTGCCGGAGTTGATTGTCCCCTTTTTACGAGAGGTAGGTTTTTACGGCTTGGCGATGTGCGAGTTTGTGCTGATTGACCATCAGTTGATCAGTGCTTTTGTAGAGAGGTGGAGGCCAGAGACACACACCTTTCACATGCCGCAAGAAGAGACGACTATTACCCTGCAGGATGTTGCTTTTCAACTCAGCCTACTTATTGATGGTCGAGTAGTGACGGGGCCCACTGTATGGGGATGGGGAGGGCTCATAGAGGAGTATTTGGGACTCCAGTTACCGGTGGACGAGAATGTCATCAGAGGGGGGCGACTGAGGATGAGTTGGTTGGAGAGGCATTTCACTCATCTTCCAGATGATGCGGATGAGGTGACAGTGTAGAGATTCGCCCAAGCTTACATTTTATGTCTCATTGGTGGGACGTTATTTCCAGACCATTCCGGCACATATGTGCACCTCATGCACTTACCCTTGCTCGAACACTTACATGAGTTTGGGACGTACAGTTGGGGGTCTGCTTGCCTAGCCTATCTGTACAGAGAGCTCTGTAAGGCGACCGCTCCAGATTACAGGGAGATAGGAGGATGTTGCCTACTACTGCAGCTCTGGGCATAGGATAGATTTCCCACTATCGCCCTCGCGATTATTGTTTCAAACATACTAAAGGGGGATGTAAGGATTGGCTCCCTAGCCCGCAGGTTAGAAAATTTTTCAACTTCCACTTATAATTAAGTTTACTTTGACGTTGTTTAACTTAGTTATTGTACTTGGTAGGTGGCACTATCAGAAGATGTTTCAGGATAGTCCAGCATACAGCCTACCGTATTACAGATATGTACTGGATCGTCTTCGACTCGACCAAGTATATAGAGGATAATGGATATTTTTATTTCAGAGCTTTATCCATTTCATTATCGTATTTAAATGACAAAATAAATTTGCAACTTCAGATCATCTAGATCCCGTACACTGAGGAGGTCACTGCATCACTGCCTCAGTACTGTTTTGACGGGAGTGACACGCAGACATCAGTGGTGCTGCTCATTCACTTTCAGATTGTCGAGTGGCACCAGCCGGATAGGGTTTTGCGGCAGTTTGGACTATGTCAGGCTATTTCAGAGCCACCGAAGCAGGTGGTGGAGGTCCATTGCCTTCACTTGTCCGGTCGGCATGATGAGGAGTGGCACATCCGCCATCAGCCGTATATTGCACTCTGGGATATCCGACGAGACTTGTGCGCTATCGCCGAGCCGACCACACGCCTAGTTCTAGGCCCACGATCCAATTACATGACATGGTACAGATGAGTTACCAGGCAATGTATTACACCCGTTGGGGGAGCGCTAGACCTTGTGGTAATACTGTGTGCTAGTTTTCTGTGTCTGATTTTCTTTAAATGCATTAGTATTGTAACTAACTTTAATGTCAAAATTTGCACAACTAGATAAGGTGTCTACACTACAGGACTTCACTACACCTGAGGGGCAGGCTATGTTCACCTTCGATGCGTTTAGATCAGCGACAGACTCCATCCTTCATGCTATTCAGGAGGTTGATCATGTGATTATTGACTCACATGCGGAGCTAGTTCCTCATGTCCACCATATCCTAGACCCTGCAGAGGGTGACCATGATCAGCCTCGCTCTCATCGACGACGTTGCACTGCTCCATGACATATGTCGCAGGCTGATGTTCCGTCCGCTTCGACAGTGCAGCAGATTCCACCATCGACTGCCTAGGAGACCATGATGATGATGCCTGATATTACTGCCTCATCTCATGTGTACCCTACTGCACCTGATGATCCTTCATCCTCCACCATGTTCCCGACTGCACTATATGGTTCGTCGTCATCCCAAATGTACTAGTTTCGTCCTGGTGTTCCATCCTCATTCTAGGCATTTTCACATATACCAGGAGTTTCATCTTCATTCTATGCCTTTCCTTCCGGTGATGTTGGTCCATCAGAGTCATATCGTCCTACATTTGATTCACATACTTAGGATCAGGGATTACCACATGGTGGCATGATGACAGATGACTCAGAGCTTGTAGATAGAGGTAGAGGTGGAGGCAGAGCAAGAGCTAGGGGTAGAGGTAGAGCGGGAGCTGGAGGTAGAGGAGACATAGACACCAGAGATATGACTCCCGAGCTTGCACAGAGGGTTAGTAGATATGGCCGCCACATTACCGATCCTGGATGTGGGACTGGACATCACTCTTGTAGACATTAGCTTCCTTTTTCATGTTTATTGTATATTTATGTACATCTATCTTACTACTTTATTGGCAAATATCAACATTTAGGATAATTTTGATTATTATGACATTTTTATCTGCTTGCGTAGGTACTTATATCTTTAATAATAAACTTTAAAATTATTACAAATTTTTGGTTTTTTTAAAAAAATGATTATAATGACATCTCCCAAATATAATGATTAAATTATTAATTTATTACTTTTACAATTGATATAATTGTCTATTCTTTTATTTATTTACCATGTTAAAATAAATAAATAATATTAAAATCAATTAATAAATTTTATCTTCATAATATGAAATATATATTATTTTTTAATTAAATTTTTTATCATTATTTATTTTAATATTATTAGTGAAGAAAGGAATAAATAGTGATAATAAATATAAAAAAATTAATAATATTAATTGTAATATTTGAAGGATAAATAACCATAATTCTTGTAAATGATATTAAATGCTGTGTTTATTCAATACGTTATGAGGAGAGTCCACCAAACATTTAAGAATAAAAATACGTAGCATAATTGTCAACGTAGATGGAACGATAAAACAAATAATAATTTCTTAAAAAATAGTTAATCGGTACTTTTGCCTCTCATTGCCAAAATAGTTCATCATTGTGACGAAATAAAAAAGAATTAATTCATGTTACAATTTTAATTTTATTACCAAATGAAAAGATTATTGCAACGAAATAACCACATTTTTTTTATTTTTAGCTATCTTCAACCTCGTCATTTCGTATTTATTTTGTTACAAAATAAAAATAATTTTATTAAAATAACTACTAAGTAGCAAGAATATTATTGGCATAAATACAAAATAAAAAAATATATTTATTTCATTATATTTCTTTTCATTTTTAACAATCTTCAACTTCGTGTATAAAGAATATTATTGAATAATTCAATAAATTTGCTTATATGTAATAACGTATTAAATAATTACTTGTAATAATATAATTTTGAATGTTGGAAATTTATAATTCCGAAAATTGATAAATATTAAGTGTCATTGGATCAAATTTTGAGAGGCATTAATATAAATTACGTAATTATTCTTTATTGATCCTATATTTTTTTAATAATATTAAATTATTTACTAAATATTTATTTTTTTATTAATTATATTATTATCATTAACTACTTTCTTATTTAATTCCTATAATAAATTTATGTATTAAATATCAAAGTGGAGTTAATATATTTTTTTATGACATCAAATATAATTATGAAATGAGTAATTTATTTTTAAAAATTTATTTTAAGTCACAATTATATATTATTTATTTTAAAAATTTTTATTTTGAAATGATATCAAAATTAAGAAATTAAGACCGAGGGTGTCACCTTGAATGGCACCCTCAAAGCGGCCCTAGGGCGCCATCTTGGGTGGCGCCTTCCTCCTCTGGGTGCCATTCCAAATGGCGCCTTCCGCCATCATGCATATTTTGATAATAAGTTTTTAAATGACGGTAAAATGAAAATAAGTTTTGCGGAAAACAATAAAATGGTAATTCTGCCATTACGACAATATGTTCATGATGTACATTTTTATGTGGCTGCACCCTTGACTTATCGCCTTGACTTCTGTTGGAGTAACCCGGTAAGAATGGGTTAAGACAAGCTCGGAAAGGCAAGCAATCGTGGTCCCCTTGCCTGCTGGGTTTTTTTCTCTTTTCCCTCAAATTACATATCAGTATTTTCTATTGGTTTTCTCATGGCATCTAATATAAATTAGTGTGTTATATGTACTATAACTAAATATCGATGGTAAATTTAGCTGTATCTGTTATGCCGAGTTTCAATGATGGGTTGAAAATGTGAATGCTTTTATTTATATATATATATTTTTTTATGATCATAAAAATAATTAAATCATTAAATACACATATACGAGAATTAGAAATCAAATCCTAGATGTAATAAAATATATATAATCTTTAAGAAATATTGGATGCCATTTGAATTTAAAATTCTCAGTCTATTCTTGTATTTTATAGGAAGTACCTTCACAAACTTGAAATGATAAAGTCTTTTGTGATTATTGTTGTTTTTATTGTTCAAAATACATCACCGACCCTCTAGAATATTTAACCAAGAAGCTTCCGGAAAGTCGAAGAAATGGCATGCGTTCTCTCAATTTCCAGAATGCTGGAATTGCAAGAGTAAAGGGAGAAGTGTACAAAATTATGAAGGCAAAGTGATTAAATAAATGTGTTCACTAGAAGTTTGTAGAAGTCAAAGTCGTCAGTTTTGACGACATAAGAAACCTATAAATAGGTAACCATGGGCTTGTGTGCATTAAACTGGAACAAGAATTCTAAAGTGGAGTGAGTGTCCAATTAAGCGTGAGGTATGCAATAGTGTTGTGTGCTTTGGCGACTCCGGCGAGGCGAAGTTTGAGTGCCGTGAGGTGTGTCAAGAAAAAAAAGTGCGTCGGTTAGGTGACCCAGAGAGTGGGTGCTCCAGTATTGCGAGAGTGCAAACTATTGGTGTGGGCGAATGGTTTTGTTGTTAATAAAAATTATTGTGAGTACTTTCCTTTTTCCTTCAACATCTTTGGGAACAGATTTATATTCATATTACATACTCGAAAAAACCATGCTGTTTCTTGTAAATTTTTCTCTCCTCCGCATTTTCTAGATTTTATGAGGAGTGAAAAACTTCACACCAATTAATGAGGTGCAATTGTCATCACTCATGTGTGATGCGATAATAATATATACGTTGTTAGGAGCCATACCATTTTTTAAATGATATGTAGTTTTGGTTGAGGATGCATCTTTCTTATTCTTAGGAGAATTAACCCTTTTTTATTTTTTATTTTTTATTTTTTTGCTCCTGAAGTGAAGATCGTTGTGTATATCTTAGAACATTATTTCTTGTAAAGCAGAAGCATGTACTTAATAATTTAAGAAATAACTAGACAGAATACCGTAGTTCCTTTTCTGAAATTTACTTTTTGGACTGGTACGTCATAATAACCTTCACAACATTGTATGCAATTCCTAAAGTGGGAACTTGGTCATTATTATTCGGCTTGTAAAATTGGGTTAGGCCGAGTTCGTAGGTTAGAGCTCGTACAAATTTATTTGCACGAGTTTATAAAAAAATTCGGAGAAAAATGATTATGCATACAAGAAGTTTGTGGGTGCTCATAAATACTTATGAACAGATTTTATTATTATTATTATTATTATTATTATTATTATTATTATTAAAAGTGATTATTTTACTAAATGCATACATATAGTGATTAGAGTTAAAATTCTAAATGTAGAAAAAAAAAGGCATCTTTAAAATATATTGAATTGGGTTAGATTGAAAAAAAATTATTCTTTTAAAATTATAATTGAATGATCAATTTTTTTGTTTTATGTAATGAGTTAATTGAGTAAGGTTAAAAAATTATATTACCTTAATAAATATTTAGTTGGATTAGAAAAACTCTTAAATATTTGAAAGATTATAAAAAATCTTAATGTATGTAAAAAAGATATATATAAAAAAAAAAGCCTAGGCACATTGCATTGTTATGGGTCGGCAGCTCCTTAACCAAAATCATGTGATGCATGTTTATTACTCTTGATAAACATACAAATTTTACCATTAAAACTCTCTTATGGCATGCTTAATAAAAATAGCAGGACATTAAAGATTCAGTACTTATATAATAAAATTTTATGTACAATATGTCCACAAGCTGAAAGTGAATGTTATTGAAGCACTTTACATATTGATTTGCAAGATCACTTTACTCATGAAACCTCCAAGCATAATGGGCCAAATGGGACAAATATAAATAGGGAGAGAAATACTCTATTCATTTAGTTTATACCTCATTCTATAATTTTAAATATGTAGGACATAGCCACAAATCAACACACTCGAGTCTCCACCTAAGCAGTAAGGCATCCTATTAAGTTTTTTTGACACTTTACTCTTTTAAAAAATATTTGGATATAAGTTCACTAGTATAAGTAAACATATATTTTTTTTGAGTTATTATAAGTCCTTTTTACAATGTTTCAAGTATCTAATTCGTACTAAATCATGTTGAAATGACGATATAAATGTGAGAATCATAAATACAAACTTTTTGAACTTCATTGAATTCTTGAATCATGCCAAAATTATCAAAATACCTTCAAAATTGAAAAAATTTAGAAAAATAGTACACAAGTTGGATTGACTCCAAATTTCAATCACAAGACCACTATAAGATGTTTCATTTTTTCACAAAGTCTCATCTAGATCCAAATATGTTTACCTATTGGACTGTCACGACTATCAACTCATGACATTTTCCAACACTTCAAATGTCAATATCTTCATTGATGCCTCCATATAACATGGCTCCATGAAGAATTTAGTTACTCTTTGAAAATTTTATGTTAGTATTTAGCCTACACCTTTGAGTTATTACTTCAACCACTCATGCTTGTTTCTTTGAGCGGTATGAAAGTTCTTCTATCCCAAAGTTAGGCTATTGCCTTTGCAATATTGATATCCTTTTAACCAAATGTATTTTCCATAAATTTTTCAAAGAGCTACCTTTGTAGACACTTTTCAAAATGTCCCAACACCTTCTAGTATCATTTACCTACTAGCTCTTCTAAACTTATTACCTTTATAACTTATTCAATAGATAGTTGCTTCTACAACTATGTGCTCATTATCTTTATAACTTGTACAGATGCCACTTTTGCAGCAAAAGTATATGCTAACATTATAACTCTTGAATAATGCTTGACACTATGATACCAAAATGCCTGTGCAGGTAAGATCATGATGGCTTGTGCTACTATGAGTTTGTTCATATTAACCTATAAAAAATGTGGATTTCAATATAAGGAGCCTAATTTGTTCCATACCCACAAGCTGTCCATATTACTCATATGCTTTTAGCTCATCTTACATGTTTAATTATTACGACAGGAGAGGCGCATTCCTTAAAGGTGGAAAAGATCCTATTTCAAGGGAAGTCTGAATGCCAGAATGTCATGGTCTTCCATGTATAGGAGGCACTCAAAGGTTTTCCAAAGTGATCATCTTTTTGTATTCTTTTGATTCTAGTTCATTTATTGTCATAGTACAATATTGTGACTTTACTCTTGCGGTTATTAGCATACGGAAAAGTTCTTTTCTTGGATGGTATAATTCAACCAACGGAAAGAGATGAATGTGTTTACCCGGAGATGATCACTCATCTTCTTCTTTGCTCAATTGCAAATCCCAAAATGGTAACTTATCAATGTTTTGAACTGATCTCATGTTTAGGTTGCATGTTTTGTCATCTAATCCGCTGTTTCTTTCGCTGTTGTTACTAGGTTGCTTTAAAAGCGTGCAGATCAGTTCTTATTTTCTGACAATAATTTTAGAAGTACGTTATGGTGGGGTCCTGCGGGAAATAGCACGTCTTTCTTCTGTTGGGAAGATAGACAACTGCGAAATTGACAAGATGGATATTGATTTGATAATGATTGTGAATTCCTTTTATTATTTTTTCAGCAAAGCTAGATCATGCTGTATGCAGATTGTTATGCTCCATGCTTAATAGTTACCCGTGTATCCATGCTTTTTCAAAATCGAGGGGTTTATCTATGTAAAGATACTACTTATTATTACGCTATTTGCTTACATTTGATACGACATTTTGTTTCACAAACTTTTGGTAGTGTTATGCTACATATTATAATTTAAGTGCTTATTCTTTGTAGGTCTCGAGGCAGTTTTTCCCTGAAATAGCTGTGGGCTTGGTGATCCCCGTCTGACGCTTCATGTTGGTGTTGATACTTTGCAAGATACTTATCTCATGATGGCTAGTCTCTCAATGATATAAAATTATAAACTGTACTGATTTTTGTTTGAATAAAATATATTAACGTTTGCTATAATTTATTAAAATTATATGGATCTTCTGTTTAGATTTAAATCTTACATTTTAATTCATTTGACACAGGACCGCTAGGAATATTACATTTTTATACTCTAATAATCATCTTTTTAATTTATAAATAAAAAAAATAAGAAATCTCGATACAACCCTAATTAAAAATACAAAACCCTTTCATTTTTGTCATGGATTTCTTCTGTGATATGAGAGCTTCTCATCGTTGCAACTACGGCCGAAGAATAATGGCAACTGTAGCTGCAAATCTCAATGAAGCTTTGCAAGTTCTGGCCGGCCACAACTTCTTTGTCCACCGATGTCCCATCCCAGCCGCGCGTGACCGCTCAACGGTGCAGTAGTTACTAGCAATGGCTGGGCAAAGAAGGACCAATGATGGGCTGGTGGCGTTGAAATGAGAACATTAGAATGGGAAGAAGCGGGGAGGGCCTGACGAGACCAAGGAGGCGAAAAAGTTAGATCTGCTTTGGTTTGTAATAAGGATTTTTGGATATTTTTGAAATAGGGGTTGAAAAAAAAAATGAAGAAAATTTATGATCCGGGATGAAAGGTGAAAATTTTCTAATTTCATTCCTTCTTTCGAATTTTCCTAGATTTCTCTCTTCAATTTATGATTCTTTGTAATATGTTATTACTATTGGATATTTTAACTTTATCGATCAAAAGAGAATTTTTTTTTTATTTCTTTATTTATTTTAACTTTAGTCAAAGATTTGATTTAGTTTCTCTGTAAAGATTGGTTTCTGTCACTGTTCCTCTCTCCTTTATCCCTGTTTATGTTATTGATTTGCTTTAGTCACTTTAGTAGGCCTATTTAATTCCCTTCAAAATTTTTGAAGGATTACATGACACTCAATTTTTTTTTTTTAATTCAGTTGATTTCACCGCAAAAGAAAAAAAAAAACCTTTTTTGAAGGATTATATGACACTAAATTTTTTTTAATTCGGTTGGTTTGCTTTAGTCAGTTTAGTGGGCCTATTTAATTCCCTTTAAATTTTTTGAAGGATTATATGACACTCAGGTTTTTTAATTCAGTTGGTTTCACCACAAAAGAAAAAAACGCTTTTTTCGGATTTTGGGTTCTATTCGTTATTTTATGCAATCAAAAAGGCTAAAATTCAATTGGGTTTTGGTTTATTCAGCTGTTCTCACCGCTGAAGATTGAAGTAAGCGTATTCAGTTGAGTTGAAATTGTTTAAGAAATTATACTGATGTTCTGCAATTTGTTAAGAAATTATATAACCAAATTAACTGTTTGAGGAAAGCCTTAAAAATTCAATTCGGTTTATTAAGCTCTTCAGCAATCAAAAGGATATGAAATTTTTTGAGAAATTATATAGCCAAATTAAATAGAAGATTGGAGTGCTAGTAGGAAAGTGTATTTTTAAAATTATATGATCAAATTTAATGAACTTTTGTTGATAAAACGAAAGCTAACGGCATCATTATAAAATAGTATTTAGGCGTAGTGTTTACGGGAGGATACTGTATGTTTTGAAATTACACTACAATATTTCTGCCGTACCGCAGCAACAAAAAATTGTTGGTTAAAGTTCCAAAAATGTTGCTAGGTAATGTTTTCAGATGTTGTAGGCAATATTTTCCGAATGTTATTTTATTGCGCATTGCATTATTTCTCTTATCACAACAGTAAAAAATTGTTTAAAGTTCAAAAAGTTAAAAGGTAAAAAATAGGCAATATTTTTCATACATTATACGGCAATATTTTTCAAATGTTTTATTGAGCATTACATAATCTAGTATTTTAAGCAATAATTTTCATTTCTCTACAGCAGTGCTTTTTAACTGTGGTTTATTGGCAACAGTTATGCCTCTATATTTAATAATTTTTATCTATTCCACAATATAGGCAATAATTTTAAAGCAGAGATTTTTTACTATTGTCTATACCTCATTATAAGCAACAACTTCATTTTCATATTTACCAATAAATTTTAACTATTGCCTATAAAGAATAGGCAATAATTTTATCTTTAACAACACATTTTAAGATTTATTTGTGTTTAGGCAACAATTTTTCCCTTGTTGCTTTTCAACATCAATGTATCTAATTTTTTTTATTTTAATTTTAAATAATGATAATATGCATTTCACTTGTCATATATTTTAAAACAAAATTTCAATATAAAAATATATTAAAATTCAAAATAATAATGAAATTTTAAAAAACATATCTATTTGTTCATTAATCCAAATTGAAAAACTCATACAATAAAGATGTAAAAGATAATTTTCCTACAGAATCTTATACATTAATAGCATGAACAAGCTTAGATATACTCAATATCTAGGTCATAAAATTCTTTCATATCATTTTCATCATCAATTCTTCCCTATCACAATTCACAAAACTAAAATTAATCATCATCAAGTATAAAAGTAATTTCAATGAGATACATGTTCAACATGAGTCATATCATTATTATAGAATAATTCTAGTGAGGTCCATGTTCACATATGGAAGAATAAAACATACTATTATTAACAATGGTACATAAACCACAAATGTTGCCCCAATTAAAAGGACTAGAGGCATACCTGTATAAACTTCTGAAGGCAAGAACCCAGCTCCTCATGTGGTAATGGCTGTTTTTATTGGAGAGACAAATTACAAAACTTCTTCAGACATTATTTACAATACTATTTAAATATAATACAGTTGAAAACATTATTTACAACAATATTTAAATATCTATCCGAGTCTATTCTGTCCGCTAGGATTATCCTTAAGCTTGAATTTGTCAAATCGATGGAAGGTATTCTTAGCTGCATGAACGTGTAATAATCAACATTCAAATCATATCTGCAATTCAGTAACCATTAGACAGCATGAAAATAAGCAGCAGACTAATGCACACAAGCTTCACCTTTCCTGCAACACCAAAAAAAGGACAATTATAAACAACTATCAGAAGCTAAAAGACAGAAATTAAATATAATACATTTGAAAACACATACTTCCTAAAGAAATTGTAAGCTATGATAAGAACGAGCATTCCAGGATTCATGCCCTTCCAAAGCGTGGTTCCTGACGTTTTCATCTAGCACATGTATATAACTATAACAAAATAGGTGTCCACTGGTTAGTGTCCCTCTCCACCGGGTTCAAGTAGTAAAACAGATATGTTAACCATCCCAGTTCAATGCAATGACAGGCAGAACCAGAAGTTATGTAACTTATTCCATCACTCATATTCCCCTTTCTTACTATAGATGCATATTAATCCACTCACATCGGCCCTGTAGTACAGACCAGCAACCCTTAGCACACTTGATTCCTAATTCATTTAAACCAGACTCAAATTCATTCTTCATTTCTAGTGATCTCTTCTGGTTGGTTTCAATGGCAGAAGATGATTCCACCACCCCCCCCCCCCAAAAAAAAAAAAAAAAGAGGCAGAAAATGATTAATGTTAATTTTTAGTACTTCTAAAATGTCATTGATCAAACACTCAAAGCCATTTTATAACTATTAGCCAGATAACATCTTAAAACATGGCAGAGAATGATTATCTTCAATGCCAAAAATGCAAATTAAACCATATGTAAGGCAGAAACATCATCTAAATGTTTTCTTGCTAACTGGTCCAGTAACATGATCACCGTGGCATTTAATGAAATCGTCTGCTTCTTCTCAAGCCAAACTGCAAATATATATCAGTCAGAAGTATGTCCTATATTCTTTGACTAGAAAGAGAACCTCAACAACCCCGCCTTGATAGAGAAGGAAAAAAAAGACGGAAGAAGAAAGGAACAGCAAATCAAGTTACACAAATAAACTTAGATGAAATGAAATACCCATCCAGCATTCCACTGATTACAAATGTTAAACCAGCAAAATAATCAGGAGGACCTTCAGGGACATCCTGATACACAAAGAAATTTTAATCTATTGACAGGGATACAATAATCTCATTTAATTTGTCCAGAGGCAGATTGTAAGTAAGAACCTTTAGTCCTTTATTTCGAGGTTCATTCCCCCCCCCCCCTCCAAAATTCATGAATCCACCCCTTCCGCCACTTCTAGCCTCTCTTCTTCATCCACCTGCTAATTGTATCTTCCAAAAGGACTATTATTTCACACCCCTTCTTTAGGCTATTCAAATATCAACCTCTGTGGAAGAAAAAAACATATGAGGAATACAAGAAAAATCTATCAGAATTATAAATTGCGATGAATTGGTAAAAGAAACTCAAAACAAGATTTATACAACAATAACAACAGCAACGACAACGATAACAACAATAACAACAACAAATCCTTATCCTACTAAGTGAAATCAGCTATATGAATCATATTATGCCATTTAGCTCTATCTAACACCAAATTTTAAGAAATATTATTTACTAAAAGATCACTTTTTATAATTTCTCCTAGGGTCCTTTTTGGCCTCTTTCTACACCTTTTTATCGGACTAAAAACTATGTGCTCAACTCTTCTCACTGGTGCCTTCAGTGACTTTCTTTGCACATGACCAAATCACCTTAACCGATTTTCTGTCATCTCCTCTTCAATAGGTGCCATTCCAATATTTTTTTGTATGCATTCATTTCATATCTTATCTTTTTTTATACGACCACACATCCATTTTAACATTCTCATTTTTACTACCTCCTTTTTCTATTCTTGTTGTCTGTTCAAAACTTAATATTCACTACCATAAAGCATAATTGGTCATACAGTGGTTCGATAAAACTTTCCTTTAAACTTAGTAGGTACTTTGCGGTCACAAATAATTTCTGATGCCTTTCTCCATTTTAACCATCCAGTTTGTATCCTTTGTGTGACATCTCCATCAATTTTCTTATCACTTTGTAATATTGATCCCAGATACTTGAATTTAGACACTTGTGGTATGACATACTCTTTAATTCTTACCTCCAAATAATTTTTATCTTGCTTCTTGTTAAAATTACAATACATATACTCTGTCTTACTTCTGCTTAAGCAAAATTGATTCCAATGCCTATCTCCTAAGCTCAAGTTATAATTAATCTCTTCACTTGATTCCTCAATCAGAACTATGTTATTCACAAATAGCATACATATAGAGATATTCTCTTATCTATCCCTAGTAAGAATATCCAAAACTAGATTAAACAAGTAAGGACTGAAGGTCGATCCCTGATGTAGACTTATCCTTATAGTAAAGTCCTTTGTCTTACTGCCAAGAGTTCTTACACTTATAGTTACTCCATCATATATGTCTTGTATAGCCTAGATAAATGCCATATGAACTCCTTTCTTTTCCAAAATCTTTCACAACACTTTTTTTGGTACTTGATCATAGGCTTTTTCTAGGTTAATAAAAACCATATGTAAGTCTCTTTCTTGACTTCAATACCTTTTCATCAACTCCCGTAGAAGATAAATAACCTCTGTTGTAGACCTTCTTAGCATAAATCTAAATTGATTCTCTATAATTTTAGTCTCGTCTCTTAATCTGTATTCAATCACTTTTTCCCATAATTTTATAGTGTGACTCATTAATTTTATCCCTCGATAGTTTGCACAGTTTTGAATATCTCCTTTGTTCTTATATATAGGCACCAAAATGTTTTTCCTCCACTTATTTAGCATTTTCTTAAACTTCAAATTCTCATTAAATAACTTAATGAGCTAAAAGATGCCTTGCTCTCCTAAGCATTTTCAAATTTCAATAGAAATACTATTAAGACCAACAACTTTACCATTCTCCATCCTTTTAAGAACTTCTTTTACCTCTCCAACTCAAATCCTATGATAATAAGTTAAATTTTGTTTGTTCTCTTAAATTTCTAATCCTTCCGTATCCTTAATCAATCTTTGCTTGTCATTGAAAAATTTATAAAACTACTTTTCCTATCTCTGTTTAATATCTTCATCTGTGAGTAGAATTTATCCTTTTTCATCCTTATTACATCTTACTTGATTCAAATCTCTTATTTTTCTTTCCTTATTTTTGGCAAGCTTATAAATCTTTCGTTCTTCATTTTTTGTCCCTAAATCTCAATAAAACTCCTCAAAAGCTTTAGATCGTGCCTCACTTATTACCTTTTTGGTCTCATTCCTAACCATCTGATACCTTTCCTAATTTTTAGCATTGTCACACACATGTAAAGCCTTCAAATATTCCCTTTTAATTTCAATCTTTTCCTACACACTTTCATTCCACCACCAAGATTCCTTATCTTTTAATCCAAAATATTTCAATTTACCTAAGACTACTTTAATAACCATCCTAACCCTTTTAGTCATTACATCCTAAATATGGTTGGCACTTTCTTGTACTTTCCAGTTATCTTCCTCTAATAATTTTCTCTTAAAAGTCATTTATTTCTCACCCTTGAGCTATCATCACTTGATCCTTGGATTTATAACATGTCATCTTTTCTTATTACCATTCTTGAAATGAACATCAAGAACTAGGACCTTGTGCTATGTAATAAGGCTTTCTCCTAAAATTACTTTGCAATTCTTACAAACTCTTTTATCTAAGCTCCTTACTAAAAAGAAATCAATTTGTAACCTTGAAGTTCCACTATTGTATGTACTTAGATGCTTCTCCCACTTCTTAAAATAAGTGTTCATAATCTTGAAATCATATGCTATCGAAAAATTAAGAATAGATTGTCCCTCCTCATTTAGTACTCCAAAACCAAAATCCTCCATGTGCCCTCGAAAATCGTCTTGCCTCACTACCAACATGTCCATTTAAATCCCCTCCAATGAGAATCTTTTCTTCTCATGGAATTCTTTGAACCAACCTCTCAAATCTTCCCAAAACTTCTCCTTCAAATGTGCCTCTGATCTTACTTGTGGTGCATTAGCACTAATAATATTGATAGTTTTCCATGCAACTATTAATCTTAATGACAAGATCTTATCCTCAATCCTTTTTGCCTCTGCCTCATTCTTCTTTCACTTCTTATCTACAATAATACTAACTCTGTTCTTTCTTCTAACTTTCCCTATATACCAAATTTAAATCCTATAGTATCTATCTCCTTAACTCTTTCTCCAACCTATTTAGTTTCTTCAAAACACATGATGTTAATCATTCTCCGAATCATAGTATCTATAACCTCCAAAGATTTACTTATTAGTGTGTTGATATTCCAAGTATCAAACCTAATCATGCTCTCCTGGATTAGCTTTTATACCCACATTTATCCAAAAAAAATATGAGGACCTTTGCTCATTTAACACTACATCTGGGTGTCAATGCAGTGACTCTAGCTCATTTGACATTGTAATCAAGACATACAACACGTTACTTCTACGTAACGACCTAGCAATAGTACAAATAAAGCATTGTGTGTGATCCATAGCTACGATATTGACAAAATTTTACATTGGCTATCAAAAGCCTAACACAACCTAAAGGGAGAGAAATGCCCCCACTTGGATTATAGGTTGGCATTACCTAACTTAGCCAAAATAAATAAATAAATAAATAAAAATAAAAATAAAACCTGGCCATGGAACCGTGACATGCAAGAAGCAATAGCTGGCCATGGAACCACGGCATACAAGAAGCAATAGCTGGTTGGGATCACCCAATAATGGATGCAACTAGAACTAATCCTTCAAAGAGTTATATCATCCCAACCAGTCATAAAAAACAAAATAGAACCTGGCCTCTCTCTCTTGACAATGTGGGAAAGCACATGCTCAATATGATTAAAACCAACTGAGTCAAGACTCGAGCATGATAACAACTCCCAAGTGTGTAGGCTATAACCCTTATAGTCTGCAGCTTCTAGCGTATTCTACAAAAAGTTTCAAAGAAACGAAACATTGCACAGAGAAATTAACAGAACAAAACCCAATAGAAAAAAGGCTTTGTAGAAAAGTTTTTGCACCTCAACACCGGAAGCAATTTGGCACTTTCTCCTTATGAAAGCTTGAGCTTGTTTTTGCATTTTCCATTTACTTTCTTGGTCATACTCATCAACTTGATTATAGCAAGCCAACCTATATCCAGTCATTTCCAGAATATCCTCAAGGAATTGTGCACAGACTGGCTATGTAAAACCCTAGAAATTAAGAAAGATCCCCAGAAAAATAAGAGACAAATAAAAGTAAGTCTAGCAAATCATTCACATTATTTAGAACAGACAATTTTACAGCCACCGAAGCAGCATAATGTAAAATTCCTATATACCAACTAGAGTTTTTTTCTCTCATTTGGTAAGTATTTGAACTATTGAACGTTTTATAGTTTTTAGTTTTATATGCTAATTAAATCATTGAGTGAAGGGGCAACCATCATGCACAGAAAGCAAGCGTATCTCTGTCAATGACAGGTTCATTACAAGATGTATGGAAAATATACGTACTACTGAAACACCGTAATTACTTTTAATAGGATTAAACAGAACAAATTTTCATGAAAGGTTACAGATTAGATTGTCTAGTTTATGGGAACATGCATAATTGGAGCACCACCACAGTAGGAAGAAAAATGCTCAGCATTTAAGGTTGCACTCATCAAAATGTTTGAAGAAGCTGTGTGGTCTTACCACAACCAGTTTTGCTTGAGACAACAATGACCTCCAAGTTTTCATTACCCTTTGGAAGCTTTGTTTTAGCATGAACCTTATCACTTCCCTTTTTATCTTCTGATTTTTCTTTATCTGTACCTAATTATGTGCTAGTTTTTCTCCTCCCTGAACTTTCTTGACTTCCTGTCCCCCCACAAATAAGGAATTTTTTCTTTTAATTCCCTGGATGAGTTAAGAGGAAAGGCGTAAAGAAAAATAAATTGCAATCTACTAACATATGCTTTCTGCTTTCTAGCAAACCTAACATAATTTCCAATCTTGCACAAAGCCAACTTTGAGGTATCAAAAAACAAATAGCAAATAGGTATTAAAGATATGAAACCGAAAAGAGAAAGATTATGCCACAAAATGCAAACAAACGCGGATACAACTATACAATCATGAAATTATATGCTTCATTGATAAATACAAGATTGGTTGAAAATAAAGATAACAAATAGTGCAACAAGATTCATTGAATCGATCATCAGCAACATCAATTCCCGCAAATTACAGGACAAAAAACCCATCTTTGAGATCATCAACCTTAATTTCCAACCGATTACGGATTCAAAAATTCATTAACTCATCATTTAAATTGTCACAGAAATTACACTGCATAACTTTAGATGTCCCATCGTCTTTGAAGTCCGCCGTAGTTCCCCAACAATTCTTCCTATCACAAAAATATTCAAGAAGAAAAAGCTCACGCGGAGCACATGAACCCTACAATGACTTCTCTCCGATAGCGAATTCTGTGAGATATCCGCGCCGTCTGTGAGTGACGAAAACAAGATATCTGCGCCCTAGCCTCAGCCTCAGCTTCATACGGCAGCTTTCTGTTTACTATCTTTGGTGACGAGATGACGAGATTTTTCTCGACTTTGAAGGAGAATGAGAGGCCGTCATAGGAGGCTGGCCGTATCCGTATGGTCAATCAATTAATGAATCATGTAATAAGTTAGAGCATTTAAATTTTTTTTTTTTTGGTAAATAGATTATTTAATTATTTTGAAATTGTTGAGTAAGTCTTGTGGTAGGAAATGAGCTGGCGATGATAGTCAATGGAGCCGATTGTTCCCAACTTGCATTTATATATGAAAAATGTAATCTGGACTTTTGATATTTATATATGAAAATTTAATTTTAATTATCAATTTTTGAAGTTTTTAGTTGTAAAACATTAATTTGAATATGTATAACATCTGCATTACAAATTAAGAGATATGATTTAACCATACAAATAATAATAAAGATCGGAAAAAACATGTGGAAAAAAATAAAATTGCATTGAAAAATTTTGATGCAACTGAATTTTTCTATTTTGGGATAGAAATGCATCTCAAAATATTCAAAAAATTATGATTTTTAGTTTAAAATTTTCCATTTTGGTATAGAATTTCTGCCCCAAAATTTTCAAAAGAAATTTAAATTTGCAAGTTTAGGAAAATATATTGATAATTTACTAAAATATTTTTTAAATTTGAAGGGATAAAGTTAGAAAAAATTGAGCCGTTGGCTTGTTTTATAGGCAATATAATTTGGAATAAAAATACTATTTTATTGTGTATTAAAAAAGCATAAAAAAATAAGTAGATAAACATACTAAGTAAGTGAAATGTGTATTAGAAAGTGATAAACCATTGAAAAAAAAAGAATTGAAATAATTGGTATTTTAAAAATTATATCTTAAAATAGTTAAAAATAAAAATAATTAAATATGAAACATATAATATAATTTTATGCACAGTTGATATAAATATACAGGTCAACTACATGACAGATGCATGAAATAAAATAAAAATCCTCTTGCAAATAGTTTTTTATTTTTGGTACTTTTTCTGTTGTCCTTGTATTCCACGAACTCACGGCACCAACATACTTGAGGGATGTTTTCATTCTCACTCAGTGAAACATAGCAAATTACAACTTTTATTTTATTAAATAATAAAACCACGAGATCATAAAATGTGACAAAAATCATTTTACACAAATATGACTATTGCATTGTCTAAATTAGAATACACATTGACTCTAAAGATGATGATTTGGCTAAATTAGATTGGCTGAACTATACAAACTATAATAATCTATATATCAAGAACTGGTGATTCCGGAGAGTTCTTGCTAAGAAATTGGTTGATGACATGTTACATCATTGAAGTAGTGATGACTGATACCTTACTAAATTTAATTATATATAAAATTTATATTTTTAAATCAAATTCAATATACTACATAATAATAAAGTAATAATTAAATTTAATCATGTACTAATAAATTATTATATTAGTAATTTATTATAATCATCTCTAACCAAGGTATTATGTTATAGTCCTAAGATGACAATATGACAATCAAGGTAATAATTTCTTCTTATTCATAAAATTTTTATTAATTAATCTAGTAATTTATATAATTAGTGTTATATTTATTTTTAATTTAAAATATTTTATGAGAGAGATAAATATGTATTTACAAATTATAGAAACGTAACTTTCACAAAGGTAAAGTGTCATGCGATCTTTCTCTCTCTTCCTATTTATTTAAATATTTTTTAAATATAAAAATTATTTTAAAATATATAATAAATGGGATATTGTGATTGAAGCTGTAATTCTGTACTGAACCCTGTAACTGGGTTGATGCAGAAACTTTGTCCATATTAATTATTACATTTGATTCTACAATACGCAGTCGAGGTCCGTTTGTTGTTTCTGGGTCCATACCAAAGCGGCAGTTTAATTTAATCCAATTTGACAAGATAAAATGTCAGAATATGGTTTAGGGTTTCAACTAAGAAATAGGCATAGAATCTCCAATGTTGTATCCTCAAAACGAAACATAAAATCTGACATCGGTTTCCTTTAAAATAAAACTAACACTGAATACACAAAAAAACTCCCTCACAATGTCCAGAGATGGCTAATCAAGGCTATTGGACAATCTTCTGTGGGCATTGCGGGAGAATTTTATGTTTATTTAGCACTACCCATGTATTAAAGCAAAATCTTCATCCATCTCTTCTATTCATGATCACCTGGGTAAAATATTGGACATTGTTACTTTATTGATGGATGCATCCTGAGAACTTTTTGAGGTGGATACTGCTCCCATAACCATTCTTCCTAGTGAAAATGCAGGTTGGTTGGGTTCAGGAAGGGCCATTGCATCGCTTGCAAGCATGACAACAATAGTAGACATTGTTGGTCTGTCTGCTGCATCTTCTTGAACACACAACAATCCAATTTGTATGCACTTTTCCACTTCACTTGTTTCGTGAGATTTTCCAAGTATAGGATCCATTAATTCAAGGCACCTTCCTTCACACCATAGTTTCCACGTCTGCATATTATAGTGTTAGAGGTAATTTCTTAATAATTGAAGCATTTTTCTTATGTAGAAATTCAATATTTTCTGCATTAGAAAACTCACATAAAAGAGAAGAGTTTGACCATGATTTGAAAGATAAAATCCATTGTTGCTTTTACCAGAAATGATTTCCAATAGAAGCACTCCAAAGCTGAAGACATCAGATTTTACTGAAAATAATCCTTCCATAGCATATTCTGGTGACATGTATCCACTATTTGAGATGAAAATTAATGTATTAATAAGGATTTCCATTTAGTCATTAATCAAGATATTGGTGAACTACATATGTATTCTAAAATCAAGTGACAATTTACTAGTACATGATCTATTAGCCAATAAAGAATATTCTACTGCTAAATTAATATTACTTACTAGGTACCCATCACTCTTGTTGTATTTGCTTGACTTTGCCCTCTTTCGAATGCTCTTGCCAATCCAAAATCTGATATTTTTGGATTCATCTCATGATCCAATAAAATATTACTTGCTTTTAAATCTCTATGAATTACTTTTAGTCGAGAATCCTGATGAAGATATATAAGGCCCCTTGCAATTCCATGTATAATGTTTAAACGTAATTTCCAATCTAGTTTATTTCTTTTTGTCTCATCTGACAAGAAGATGACAATGAATAAATTATCTAAATGGAGGAAGTAAAGAAGAAAAAATGAAACGAAAATGACAACTAATATTGTTATCATGAAAAATGTCCAACTAATATGAAATGTAACTTCAAAAGAAGAATCTAAATAGAAAATGTACTATCTTTTCAAACTAAGTTACAATGTGGAAAAAGTACTTGTAGCAATACTTTTGTTATGTATGATTTTCAAGGTGCTCCTTTTGAATATTCTTTCTACTATACAACAAAAATCCATGTTTCTACTCATTTTTAGAACTTTCTCTTACAAGCACTCACTTAAAAAAAGCGAGACAATTTATATAAATAGAGAAAAGGCTTAGTTAAAACATACTGAAGAGATGAGAGTCAAGACTAGAATTTGTCATGTACTCATATACAAGCAGCTTTTCATCTTCCTCAATGCAGCAACCCAAGAGTATAACAAGATTTTTGTGTTGCAATTTGGCTATGAAAACTACTTCATTTTTAAATTCCTGTAAGCCTTGACCAGAAGTCTTTGACAATCTTTTTACTGCAATTTCTCTCCCATCTGGCAAAATTCCCTGATAATTTTTTACAAAAAGAGAAATAAATAGTGGGAATTTTGATTAAAAAGAAAATTTTAGATAAGATTCCAAAACCAACCAGTACCTTGTAAACTGGACCAAACCCACCTTCTCCTAATTTTGATGATTCAGAGAAGTGATTAGTACTTTGTTGAATTGTAATTAAAGGAATTATAGGAAGGTCTGTATTCAAAGAATCATCACTTTGAACATGACCATAACTTGATATAGTAGTGGTCTCTGAAAGCACTCCATCAACAAATGAGGTGATTTGTAATGATCAAATTGGCATGATAGAGTAAGAAAAGATAAAATTAAAAAAAGAAAAAAAAACTCCATATTATATATTAGAGATAATTAATTACCATTTCTTGATGCATTCCTTCTCCACCTATAGTACATAGGGAAACTTAGTAGAGTTGTTGCCGTTGTTGCACATATTATGCCGATAATCAAAGTTGTTGACCCTGACTTACGGGTGCCTCCTTGTTTGGCTGCATCAATAACAAAGAGGAGCATATGTTGCAATAGTTGTGGTTGCATATAGACCAAAACCAATAAATAAACTCACTGACTTATTTTACATAAGGTCCTATTTTGTAAATGAACTCCGATGGCAAGGGTAAGGAGAAAAACTATAATGCTATTTGCAGCAAAAAGAAGATTCAAAGTTGAATTTTAAACGCAAATCAAATACTGTTATTAAATATAAAATAGTGGAACAAGTTTTTTAAACTTAATTAGATAGATATAAAAAATTCAGAATTCAAATTTAAATATCACTATTAGTATTTATAACATTTTTGGAAGAAAAATTGGTAATCATTTCCGGTTATATTTCAATTTTGCAAATGCATCAGAATCTCACACACAAAAAGTCCTAAAGACCCTACTACTATATGAATAGAATATTACATGTTATGATGGATTATGCTTTAGTACTACTGAAGAAAATTGTATCGGTATCTATTTTTGGAACTTCTCATTCAAAATTGTAATATTTATATGAAATCTCATAACCTTTTTCATTTAATGTTGCAATCTTTTTAATAAAACTTTAAATATTTTCAAAATATTTCCGTTGCAACTTTAAGTGATGGAGTTATAACTTTTCATATATTTGTTAAACAAAAAAATCCAGGCACTTTTATTACTTTTTTATGAAGAAATTATAAAATTTTATATAAAAAATTACAAATTTTATATAAAAAATTACAAATTTTATCATTTTTGCATTAAATTTTTAAAAATTTCAGAACTTTTTTAAAGAAAGTTATGTAGCAAAACCCCTTTATAAAAAATCGTGTTGTTCCATTTCATATGGCATTGGAAAGCCCAAAGAAACGTGCTTTGGTTAAAATCATTGATTTAAACATGGGAAGGTCATACTAAAGTTTCAGGCTGTTCATTTGTAGCTTTTATGTTGGCTATAATCTCTTCTTGATTTGTTCATACTTTATGCTAGTGAGATTATTGAATTTCCTGTTCAAATTAATTTTTTTTCACTCCCTCACTGCAAACTATAATTTCTTTGTAGTAGTTTAATAACAAATTATTATTTTATTAACATATTTTTAACTTGTTTCTTCAAAATCAACCTTAAATACATGTTCAAAAGTGATATAGAATCCCATATTTCTTTGAAAAATAAGTTATTCAAACTATATATATATATCAATGAAATGAATTGATACTGATATAAAGGATTAATGATACACCTAATTGAGATGCTTTTTTACCATCTTTTAAATGTAAAATGCATTTTAGAAGAGTTAAATTTATGCCTATTCAGCAAGTTCAAACATTATTCTCTCGTTTACCTTTTTTTCATAGTACAACTGAATTTTATTGTGAGATTCATCACATGTAAGAGTAAGAATTTAGAGGCAAAGAATCGGTTGAGAATAAAAAAAATTTCCATCTCAAAAATGTCTTCTTCTTTGAGAATGATATATAGTAATAAATGAGAAACAAGGAAGAAGTTACACATCTCTATCAATGGGTTCTCTTACAGGCCAATTCTATTTGCATAATTCGTTCTTCTCAAACACAATTCTCAATAAACACTAATCACAACTACCAATAAAGTCGGTGGATGAATATACTCAATCTCCTGTGGGTTTATCTTTATATGAAAATTTTCAAAAATAAATTCCATAATGCAAATTGTGTTTGATTTTTCATATTATCTACAGTTACGTTCTTGTGAATCTCACAAATGTAAATTTATTCTTATTTTCTAGAATAATAATATTAATATTATTAAATTTACAAAAAAAATAAGAAAAAATTGTCCTCTTTTCTTTTGTTTTCAATGAAGAAGAAGAAGAAGAGTACCTTGTTTGTTAGTCGATATCAAAAGCATAATACAAAGGGCAGAAGAAACCAGATAATCATAATTAAATACAAAATTAATTATAGTTGGTACCAGAGTTAGGAGGATCTGGAGCAGGAGAAGTGGATTGATTGTCTAAACCATAGAACTTATAATTATCGTACTTGATTAAACAATTTTGACAGGAAACCTGCCATTCCTGTTTGTCTCCACAGCAATGTGAAACTTCGCCTAACTTAACTTCCAAGCACTGCCTGCACCCTTCATTAGTAAGGTCTCTGCTGCATTGTACCATGCCGTATCTTTTCTCCCTGTGATTCAAAACAAACTCACCCGTGGCAAACAAATCGTTGGTTTCCTGTGTTGCTATTTGTATCAATTTCTTCATAAAATTCTCAGAATCCTTCAGTTCCATCGGATTTGAGATCTTTTTACCGGCAGCATACTTCCATGAGGGGCTTAAGGATACCTTTCCGAAGAAATTGCGGTTTGAGTAGCGGAGAATGCAGAAATCATAAAATACCACAGCGGAAACTCTGTTCGGGCAACGCGAAAGAATACTATTGGCGCCGGTGGTGACGCAGAACTGGCAAAAGTGTCCGGTAACGTCCCCGCGGCAGTCGTAGAGGCCATAGACAGTTTCATTAATACCTTTGCCTATGGTGCTATGGTTGTATCCTTTGCTTGTGGCAGCATCGGAAGACATCCATGAGATGATGGCTTTAAGGTTGGTTTTGTAAGTACTGCTGAGAACCCCTTCGGTTGAGTTACCACAGTCACCGCCGAGGTAAGTCAGTGGGGGTGACGTTGTGAAAGTTGTGAAGCTGAGAAGAAGCAAGAAACTAATGGGTATTTCTGATCTTTTGAGTCTTCTTGCCATCATTTGGTAGGAACTAAGGACTGGTTAGTTTGGTTGGACTAAATGGTGCAACCAGTAATATATAGAAAACAGGGAAAATACTCGTATAATCTGGTCCTTACTCAAGAAGGACAATTGTCAATTTTAAGACTCATTCATAGGTCAAGAACGATGGGTTGACTTTCAAAAATAATTTAAAGTAAAAATCTTATATTATAAATTATACAAAATTGTTATTATAACATTTTTTTTTACGATATTAAATTTAACAACGGCTAAAAATTGTTATCTAAAGTTTGAATAGACTTACTTGACAATACTAAAAAAATTGTTGTCTGATTTAAAATAGGAAATGCTTAATAATTATTATTAATATAGTTGTTGCGTAATATAAAATAGAAAATACTTGGCAATTGTTGCTAAATTGTGATTCATAACCAGCACAGAATTTTTCTTATTATAAAATAGGCAACATAAATATTGGGTTATTTTTATAAATTATTTTATAAAATAATTTTTTTGAATTTAAAAGAATTATTTTTATCAAATAAATTAGTTAATTTTCTTTTTAATTAGGCTATTAAAATTTTATTTTTGAAATTTTTATTTATCCAATAAACTTTATTTTATAAAGTTAATTAAATACACAAAATTAATTTTATTTTACAAACTTAATTAAACACATAATTTAATTTTAATTTTTTGAATTAGAGGTTTACTTTCCAAACCCCTTTTCCCCACAAACAAATCCTTTTGCCCTTAATCACAAAAAATTTTCATGTTCTTCTCATTACCTAAAAAAAATTTACTTCAATTTTCACACTCAAATTTTTGCAACCCTTTCTGATTTTCAGCCCTAAAATCACAAAGTAGATTGGAGCACAACCTTTGTTTGCGATTGATATATGCAATCCATGGAAAAGTAGCAAGAAGTGATTTGTAGTTTGTTCCTAGGTTTCTACATCTCTTCTTTTATGTAGGTTTTTTATTAATTTCCTTCTTTGCTTTCATTATGATTAATTTTCATCTTAAATACTCTCCAATTGTCGCATTTCATTTTTTTTCTGCTCAATCTCGAATGATGCCAAGTGCAATGGAAGCCTCATGAAGGCTTTGTTGGATTTTCTAATAAAATAAGATATAAAAGTGTTTAATTTAATATTAAAATGATTGAAGATTTTGGATCCAATATGTGATGATGGGTGGTTTTTAGTGATAGGTCGACCCACTAATATTATTAATATAAATAAGGGTTGCTATTAGGGATTTAAATTGCAGTTATGGTCGCGGTCGCAGATGCGTCACGATGTGGACGAATGCGGATATAACAGTCTAAAATTATGAAAAATTATGGACGCGATCTATCCCAAAAACGTAATATTGCGGGCAATATTACGGTCGCGGATTATTTTTCAAAACCTAGGTTGCTATTTTTAAATCCTATAATTAATTATGAACACTCTCCATTGGTGTTAGAAAAGTATCCTTAATTAAGTTTTTATTTAGAGTTGATAGGAGCAGTAAACCCTTATTGAAGTTTATAATTAAAACCAATTGTATATAGTTTGTAACTTGTAGTAAATCCTAATTTTATACTGGCTCATAATAAATTTATTAGGTAACAATAAATCTTTTTCCACATTTAATATCATTTTTTTCATATCATTCAATTTAAGGTATTATTTTATAAAGTTCGATTTTAACAATTACTATCAAAGTCTTGAATTATGTGAATTGAATATATTATTATATGGATTCAAAAATCAAATTTTATCTTTTAAATAATATTATATTTTATAATGAACTCTCATGAATAAAAATTGCTATAAATCTCTAATTATTTCATAATATATATATATATATATATATATATATATATATATATATAAATGTTAATTTTATTATGAATAAAATGCACATATCATATGTGTGAGAAATTTATAAACGATTCATCCATATATTATATGTGTTTTTGGATGAATTTTATTTGATCTGATTTTCATTTAAAATTAAATTTTATCTTTTAAATAATATTATATTTTATAATGAACTCTCATGAATAAAAATTGCTATAAATCTCTAATTATTTCATAATATATATATATATATATATATATATATATGTTAATTTTATTATGAATAAAATGCACATATCATATGTGTGAGAAATTTCTAAACGATTCATCCATATATTATATGTGTTTTTAGATGAATTTTATTTGATCTGATTTTCATTTAAAACCTTGAAATTGTTTTATACACACACATATGTGTGCGCGCGCGCCTTGAAATTGTTTTATACACACAAGGTGTGTGGACATTGTTATTTCACCTGAAAAAGTTTGTGCCGAACCTGTTCTGAATCCACATTGTTATTTCACCTGAAAAGTTTGTGCCGAACCTGTTCTGAATCCACATGGCAATTATAGGACAACAGTATTATATATATATATATATATATATATATATAGTATATAGGTTTTGTAAAGCGCAAGTTACGCATATCACAACAATCAAACGCACTTTGTTTTTATTTGTCTATCCTAATTAATTATCCTAGTATAAGCAACATAGCATTTTTGCTTCCCCAAGAAATAAACAAAGAAAATATGGAGTGTAATTTGGTGAGTTTACTTCGAATCCATACTCGTCAATAATTTTCTATGGATATTTTAATGAATCTCATTCTTAGGTCAGATTCTAAGTACTGAACCTGTCAACTTGTATGGGTCAAACCGTAATTTGCTAAATTTCTTTAGTTTTTTTGCCATTTGCTAGAAAATATAAGAATTTCCATTAGTCTACGAAAATATATATATATATTTACTGCTTTGGCATTTTATATGTTGGCCTTTTATACATGTTCTGTTTTACATTTCCATGTTTTATACATATGAGATTTTTGATAGAACATTTATTATATTTACATATATGTTTCAGGTTCTCTTTATATATATATATATGCTTGGCTATTTGGACGTATATATATAATGAATTTTATATAAAATATCCTATTTTTCATTTAGCATTCTATTTGATGTCTTTTGTATATTTGTTTGATTTGGCATATATGACCTATAAAATTATAAATTCTTATCATTTAAATTCCAAATTTGTTTCATTTTAATAAATAATAATAATAATTTCCCACTAGCTTGATAAAAAATCTATTTTAAAATTAGGAAGTTTTCGGTAATTCAACAAAAAATTATTGTATTATTTTGTGCTCCACATATATATATATTACTATTATATTTCTATATATTGGGCTTCCACATATATATTTTTTTCCTTTGTGGAATTTTTGGATATTGTTTGGTCATTTAATTATTTTTCCTGTATATGTATGTGTAGGAAAATAATTTTAGAAAATTGTTTAGGCTTATGTTATACCATAAAATTTTGTGTAATTGTGAGTCCATCTATTGTAGGCCTAATTCTATAAAAGTTTATTCATTTTTATAAAATGGTAATTGGGCTAAAGGAGAGTATCATATTAATAGTATTTTAATACCCTATTGGTATAATATTATTAATATAATTTTTTGGTCATAATATAAGTGTAGGAATAAGTATTGTGTTTCTAGAATTTTCATCATCCTATTGGTATTAAAATTTTAAGATTATGATATTTAGTCCTTGTATTATATTATATGGTCTTCAATACTCTATCAGTATTGAGCTTTATGATATAATATTGAATTCGATTATATTACTTATTGAGAAAAAATTTCTAGCATGATTAAGGTTAAACATACATTAATATTTTAAAATTTGTTTCCTTAAATTCTTTACCTTTGTAATTAAATGTGATCAAAATGCTTAATGGGACTAATCATAAGGATTAGGTTGAATTCCTAAAGCTATATCTAACAGCCTATAACCTTGACCTAGTGATTAGGAAAGTAGAACCTCAAATTAATGTCGAGTCTACAGTAAATTAAAAGAATTATCATAAGAATGTGGACTATTTTAAATACAAGAAATAAGTTGAGAAGAAAAAGAAAGATACCCATCTAGCTCTAGTCTGTTTTGAGTTAAATATAATTATGTACCATCAAACTCTTGGTAGTTAAATATTAATGCGACTATTCATGTAACTAATTATCTTCAGGCACTAATAAATTTGAGGAAACCAAATGAAGGAAAGCTGATTATGAGACTTGGAAATGGAGATAAAGCTAAAGTAAAGCACATAGGATTAATGAAGTTGAAGTTGAAGACTAGACATGATCTTTTATTAAATTATGTAGTTTATGTACCTTCTATGATAAGGAATTTAATTTTAGTTGTTGCTTTAGATTCTCTCATATACTCTTGTAATTTTAGAAATAGAAATGTTGAATTATTTTATAATTATTCTATTATTAGTGCTAGTTCTATGTGTGATAGCTTATATAGAGTTGATCTAAATTCTAATTTTATGAACTCAATAAACTTTGTTATGGGTAAGAAAAGGTATTGAATTAATGAAAGATCTTCAATATTATGGCACAAATGATTAGGACTTATCTCTGAAGATAAAATTCGAAGACTTGTAAAGGGAGAAATATTTCATGATCTGGACTTCCTGGATTTTGATACATGTATAGATTGCATTAAAGGAAAACTTGCAATTAGAGGTAAAAAGGGTGAGAGAAGTAGAAAGGAGAATTTCTAGAACTGATCCACACTAACATTAGTAAGCCTATCATACCTAATGCTATAGGTGGCTACAAATACTTCATCATACTCATTAATGATTACTCTAAATTTGGTTAAGTGGAGCTACTCAATGATAAGTCAAAATCATTAGAAGCTTTCAAGTTATTCAAGGCGGTAGTTGGACTAAAAGTAGGGAAACAGATAAAGTGTGTTAATTCTGATAGAGTTGGTGATTATTATGGTAGGTATGATAAAACAAGAGGAAACTCTGGTCCTTTTGCAAAATACCTACAAAATTATGGGATTCATGTAACTTACACCATACCTGGTATATCAGAGCATAATGGAATTGCAAAAAGAAGGAATAGAACTCTTATATATATGATAAGATGCATGCTAGCCTATACTTTGTTACTAGAATTCTTATAAGGTGATGAACTGAGAATAGCCATGTACATTCTAAATTAAGTTTTCAATAAGTCAGTACCTGAGATTCTTTATAAACTATTATATGATAAGAAGTATAGTTTGAGGGATTTTTTAGTTTAGAGTTGCAAAGTTGAAGTAAAGCCATGCATTCCATCCATAAGAAAACTTGATTCAAAAACTATTAATGGATACTTCATCAAATATTGCAGTGGCTCGAAGGGAAGCAAATTTTATTATCCAACTCATTTAACTAAAGTAATTGAGTTTGATTAAGACATCTTCCTTAAGGATGAGTTAAATAGTAAAAGTCAAATACCATGCATCATGAATTTCTCTGAACACAGAACAATCATTTCATTAGCACTAATATTAGAAGAGTCAACTTCTATTACTCTACCAATTAATCCAATACAACTAATGATAAAAAATGTTAAGCCAGATAAAATAAATAAAGAAATTCTATTAAAAAAATCTTATAAAGCCTATAGATTAACAATTCCTAATGATTGTTTTATATATCTGTAAAACCATGAATATGATATTAATGATGATACTGATCCTGCAACCTTTTCTTAAGCTATATCTAATTTAAATTGTTCTAATTCGATGAATGCTATGAAGGATGAGTTAGTTTCAATGCATAAGAATCAAATGTAGGATTTAGTGGAGCTTCTTATAGGTTATAAGTAGTTTCAATGCATAAGAATCAAATGTAGGATTTAGTGGAGCTTCTTATAGGTTATAAGCTAGCTAGATGCAAATGGGTCTTCAAGACCAAGAAAGGTAGTCGAGATAAAGTTGAGAGGTACAAGGTCAAATTTATAGCAAAAGGCTACACTCAGAGAGAAGGTATAAGTTACAAAGAATCTTTTTTACCAATTTCAATTAAAGACTTATTCTATGTTGTCATGGCTTTGGTGACTTATTTTGATTTAAAGTTACATCAGATGGATGTATAAATAGTCTTCTTAAATGGTGATTTAATAGAGACTATTTATATGAACTAGCCAGATAGTTTCTAAGAGAAAGGAAAAGGAGCACCTTGTGTGTTAGCTTAAAAAAGTCCATTTATGGCTTAAAATAAGCTATAAGATAGTGGTACCTTAAGTTTGATAAAGTAATGACTTCTCTTGGGTCCAAAAAGAATGGGGTGGACCAGTGTATTTATATATTAATAAGTGTAGTAAATTTTGTTATTTTAGTACTATATGTAGATGACATTTTCCTTATGTAATGACATGAACCTATTAACTAAGACAAAATAAATGTCATCTAAATATTTTGATATAAAGAATCTTAGAGATGCTTTTTATATTTTAGGGATAGAGATCTATTATGATAAATACCAGGATTTACTTAGTTTGTCCCAATAAACTTATATTAAGAAAGTACTATTCAACATGTTAACTTGCTTTTAAGTTTCTGCACTCATTTCAAAAGGAAAAATTTTCTCTAAGTCACAATGCCCTTAAAATGATATTGAAATAAAAATAATGAAAAATGTCCCATATGCATTAGTTATCAATAGCTTGATGTATACTCAAGTATGTACATACACTGATATAGCTTATGCTATTAGTGTACTAGGGAGATAATTGAGTAATCATAGTCAAAGACATTAGATTGCTATGAAAAGAGTCATAAGGAACCTATAAGGTATAAAATATTACATGTTGACTTATAAAAGATTGAGAGATCTCATAATTACAAGTTATTCATATTCAAATTTTGCTGGTTATCTGAATAATCATAAATCTACATTTGGATACATTTTTATAATAGTAGAAGGAGTTGTGTCATGAAGAAGTGTTAAGCAATCCTTAATAGCAACCTCTATTATGGAAGTAGAATATATCACATGTTATAAGGCCACTTGTACTACTTTATGGTTAAGAAATTTATGGTTAGTTTCAAGATTATTAAAGCATCTCAAAACCTTTAACCATTTATTGCAATAATACTGCTGTTGTAAACTTCATTCATAATAATAAAAGTTTTGCCTATATAAAATATTTTAATATGAAGTACTAATTTATGTGAGAAAAGGTACATTAGTATATTACATGTATCGAACATATTTCTATGAATCATATGCTCATGGATACACTGACCAAAAGCTTGGCGGTAGGAGTATATCATGATTATGTAATCAATATGGGATTAGTTAAGTCTTTTAATTTTTAGGTTAGTTAGAGTATTATATTGTAAATTGTTTTCTCAAGATGTATATTAATGAAATATTCATATTTGCTATATATTGTGTACATTTTCATTATAGTATATTTATAGAGACATTTAAACCTCGTCTCAATACTATGTTGATAATGATGATTCCCATTTAGCATCTTGAGTGGATGCTTTGACCTTGTTTGTAAAGATTTATATATACTGTCGTAATTTTTGTCATGTAAATCTTATTAAACACAAACTTGTTATGCATATTCCTATCAGATATTATATATAGTCACCAAGATGTAAGTATACACTATATATATTTCATTAATATCCCTATTAGATACTGTGTTTAATATTACTAAATATTTATGATCTCAATTTAGACCAATAGGTGTAAAGATGCTATAATTTTCCTTTTATATCTTATTAAAGTTATCACTATTATTGAATTACATGGTCCAAGTAGAAGATTGTTGGATTTTCTATTATGGACCTATTAATTCAATAATAAAATAAGATGTAAAAAGGTTTAACCTAATATTAAAGTGACTAAATAGTTTAGACTTAATGGTAATCTGACCAAACTAATTTGATAATAAGTGGTTCTTAGCAATAGGTCACCTACCAATGTTATTAATATAAATAAGGCCGACTACTCTTAAATCCTATAATTGATTTTGAACACTCCCCATCAATGTCAAAAAAGTCTCCCTAATTAAGTTTTCATCTAGGGTTGATAAGAGTAGCAAATCCTTATTATAGTTCATAATTAAGACCAATTGCATATAGTTTATGGCTTGTAATAAATCTTGATTTCATACTCACTCATAATGGATTCATCAGATACCAATAAATTTTTTCCTACATTTAATATTATTCGTTTCACATGATTCAATTTAGGATCTTATTTTATAAAGTTTGATTTTAATAGGCTTTAGACATTGTAAAGAGTTGTATTCAATTGGATAACTTGAGTTCATTAGTAAAGTCAATGGTTATAACTAAGGATGTGAAGAAATTGTTGAAACCATGTTTCTTCGGCTAGAATGGAAGAGAAAATTTGTATTCCATTAGCAGTCGACACCTTAGATGTAGATAAGTTTTTTAAAATAATTCTTTTGATTCATTATATTTTCAAGTAAATTTAAACAATGTGATTTATCTAGTCATTCTTTCCTTTAATTTGTATGAATTATTTGAAAGGAAAAAGGTTATGATATTCAAATGAAAGTTAAGAAACTATGGGTCAAAAGATGGAAATATTAGATTAAAGGATCATAGATGGAAAGGCAAGAGCCTATATTATTAGTTATTTATAGCTTCATGGTATTACTAGCTTGGTTGCTTCATTCCACACAACAGTTCATAGGAGACAACACACATCATACCTCGATCAAAATTCATAATCTTTATTATTGATAAGGGCTTTGATGTAGGAATTTAAGCCTCTGATGATGATTAAAATTGTGCCAAGATGGATAAGCTTTTGAGATTGCTTGAAGTTTTAGTTTTCTACTTTCATGCACACTATTTTTCATTATTTATGTCTAGAAAGTACTTTTGAATAAGGACTGACTATATTCACTTCTATAAATAATACCTTCACATGCTTCAAAAATCATTTCTTTTCAAATAACAACTATTTTTTTAAGTAGCTCTTAGTGTGTTTACCAAAAATAAAAAATTGAAACTCCTAGATTTTCTAGTCTCTTTTAAACCATCATATCTTTTAATTTGGTTATTAATGATAACTTTTTATTCTTTTTTATATACATTAGTCAATCCAATTTTGCATGCATATATGCCTAGTGACAAATGTCATTGTTGATAGAAATGTCCTCACTCAGTTTGATAATAATTATCTATTTATCATTTAATTAGTTTTATAGAGTTATATTAGGAAAATAATTTGTATATATTTGAAAATTGAACTAAATATACTAATTCCAGATTGATTTTGTTAGGTTAATTCATTGTAATCTTATTATATATGAATAAACTTCAATGCTAATCACTTTGATCATGCAATTCCAACACATCAAGCGATTTGACAGTAATTCCCTAGTGTTTATATTTAATTAGGCTAACTGAAAGGTTTCTTCTTTTTTTATTTTGATGGCTTCCATTTTTTAACTCCACCAGTATAATTAATGAACATGTATTTGAATTATGGAATTGTGATGAGGAAGCAAGTATATCAAAGGAAGATATCTCTCATTTAGATGGTAGGTACCAAGTTCCTATTAGTGAGCTAGTGTTTATAATCTTTATATATTTGGAGCTGGGTAGGTAGAGGTTATTTAATTGACTATCCCTTAATGTTAACTTGTTATTTTTTGTAGTTGGTAATAAGGTTTTCAATAATGCAATTATATCAAAGCTCAAGTCCAAATTAAGGGTGAATGAAAATTTTCATTTTAATTTCTTATTTTTGATATAGTTCAATTTTTGATAGACTTAATGCTATTTGAATAACTGAATGTTATATAAATCTAAGTGCTAAAGTTATTACTCTATCTTTAAACACCCTTATGCATATAAATTTATGGTATTCAAAATAATACACTCAGTCATTTGGTTATAGGAACTACTATTACAAGTCTACATATAAATTTTTCTTTTTATGTTCTAGATAACTCCAATGGTTTGTTTTTATATCATGTTCTAAGAGGATTAAAGTTCTTTGTCGAATTCCTACTTGTACATTCCATTTGAACTCAACTTCCATTTTCCTTAATCCTTAAATTACAAATTGATTCTTTAGTTTACACTTTATATGAAGAGATTACTATAACCATACCTTACTTATACATGTTTGTATGAAGAGTTTGATTCTTTATCAAATATATTACAAATTTATAAATGCAGATTTAATATTATTTTATCATTTTATTTTTTGTATATCATAAATGCAAATTTAATCAAAATAGATTAATTTAGGCAAGGAATTTGAAGTTTTCTTTTGAAATTTTACTCTTTACCTAGTGGTTTACCTCATGTTCTATAACCTAAAGTGGCTTATGGTTAAAGCTAAGGCTATAAAACTTGCCTTTTCTTTGACTAGTTTTAGGAAAATTTTAATGACTTTCACATGTACTATACAATTAAAAAGGTCTATCTTATTAGCATTTTTAGTGTTTGGTCTCTTTTTTAGGAGAATGGTTACCTCTAGTGAAGTACTTATTCTATTCTTTTAATAAAATCTTTTTCTATTAAAAAAAATTAAATTTGCATGTAAATGCATTTGATGCATGGAATTTAAATATCCTGATATTATCAGGTTTGGTCAAAGCCAACATACATTGGAAGCATATTTTTGGTGACTAACATTAAGCCATTGACACAATAATTAAAGAAGTTGGAAAGTTTAAGCTTTTGTTTGGTACTCTTGTTTTTATCTTGTGCATGGCTTCTTATGATCTTTTCACTATTGTTTAGGCATTTCAAACATTATTTTCTTAATTCTTGTTTGTATCCCTTTTTAAAAAGAACTGTAATTACTTTATGAGCCTTATTATTCTTGTAGCTTTAGAAATAGAGTAATCACTTTCCTTAGTTCCTTTTCATTATGTGATGTTGCAAACACATATAGGAACTTTGAAAAATTATGTTGGTGGCAAATGAATTGTTTTACTTATGCTGCTATGCATGTGAATGATAATATCTAGAATGAAATGTTTTCTCTAGCTATGCTTTCACATTGATCTGGTATGGTCTCTTATAGATATGTTTATAAAATAAAACCCTATACAAACTCGACTTATGTAGTTGGGCTATCTATTTGTGTTTTTACCTAAAGTAAGTACTATTACATATGACATTGTCTATTTTGCCATGTGACTATTCATTAGATGGAGTAATTCCTTTATGTTGGTTGAAATATTTCAATAATTTCATATGTATGTTCTAATGACTATTCTTTAATTATGGGATCAGTTGTATCATTATTGTGTTCCTACTTATATTATGTAATTTATATATCTTTATCCTTTATTTAGGTTGCTCTCCATTTGAATGATGCTCATCTAGCTCTAGCAATTGCTAAGATTATGGAATAGCTTTGACAATTACAAGGGTGTCCACATATGATGGTTTTGTTTTCATGTCAATGTCCTAAAATTAGTTATAGGTAACATTCTGGCCCCATTTCTCTTATCCTCTCCTATATGTCTGGCTAAATTTAAATCTCAAGTTCAACTCAAGTTGAAAAAGATCTTATCTATACTTAAATTAGCTATTAGTTTTAGCATTGAAATGCAATTTGTTTATGGTCAGATGTTAATACATAGTTATTCCATAATCTTTATCTTATTCTTTTAATAGGAAATTTCTTAAAGAAGCAACTTCTGGTGGATAAGATGCAAAACATGTGAAGTTGAAATTGGAGATTAAAGTTAAAGAGGTAAAATTTAGAATATTTATAAGATAGCATGTTTCTTTTTAATTTATTTATGAATGCTTTATATTTGTTCTTTTTGCTAGGTTATGGCTTATGACAAGGAAATGTCCATCCTACATATGTGTGGAAAGAACATATAGGAGAATGAACATGTTAAGGCAATTCTTATCCCAAATGCAAGCCCTATAATAGAGGTACGAGTGCTAGTTTGCTAAAGCTACCTTGCTCATTTTATAACTGCAAATAGAAGCATTCCATACTTTAGCACTTGAGTTACATTGGCCATTTATTCTTTAAAAGGTGCCTTTCATTTGTATTTCTTTATAGTATTTATCATTATTGTTATTATTTATCTCATATTAGTTATATCTAGCATGTAATTGTATATTTGCTTGACATATTCAAAGGCTAGGTCATTGACTTAACAATGTTCCTTGGCTTGTTTGGACATAGCATTCATTTAGGAGTCATATATTAGTTACATTGCATATATAAGTTGGCTAAACAATAGGAAAAATATTTTGAATCACATTTGGGATAATTTTTACCCCATTTAAGGTGTTATGAATTTATGATGATGGAAATTTTCATTTTTCCTTTTGTAGGATTTATGGGATTCCTTAGTTTTAAGGATACATTAGTAGGCCTCTAGTAAGTTATTAATGAAAAATAAATGCATCTATTATCTTCTCATGCTAGGAAACAAACACTAAGACTTGGAATTTTTGTTACCTATATGCATGAAATTTCCCAAAACTATCAATCTATACTTTTTCTAGTAGTGACACTATTAACCTATGTCTTGTGGCATGAGATCTAACATATGTACATATAAATAAAATAAGTAATATATAATCTCAGTTTCTATATTATATACTCTCCCTTACTTCTTTTTAAGTGTGTATGTAGGGAGAGGAATAGGACAAGATTAGTTCTTTGTTCTTATCATTTGTTTGATCCTTAATTAGATGAAATAATTTGATTCTTAATTGATTGCCTTTTGCTAGTTTGCAATTCAAGAAACTATATATTACAATCTTTTGGATTGATGACATGATTAAACTTGTAAAGGACAAAATGAAGAGGATTAGTGCGATATAGGTTTCAAAGAGGTGTTTTGTTTGTAAAATTTTGGATAGTTCATTGGTATTTTACTTATAAGATTTAGTCTTAAAAGTTTCTCCATGTTATTGATACATAACATGTCATAGGAAAATTGTTATCATTTAGATCATAAACTTTTTAACTTGAGTTAATGAACAAATAGATAATTTTTTTTTAAATTTCATTATTACTTTTGAATTTGGATATGTTTTTATATTGAAATTTTGATTTAAAATTTATGATAAGTGAAATATTAATATTTCAATTTATGCATATTATCATTATTTAAAACAAAAAAATTAAAAAAAATTAAATACACTAATATTTAAAAGTAACAATGTTAAAATTATTATCTAAACACAAGTAATCACAATGTGTTAATAAAGATAAAACTATTTATTTATTCTTTATAAGCAATGGTAAAAAATTGTTATTTAATATGAAAGTAAAATTGTTGGTTGTAATGAAAAATAGGCAATAGTAAAAAATCATTACAAAATATGAAGTAAATTATTGCTTATATTGTAGAATAAGTAAAACTCATTGTTAAATATGGAGGTAATACTATTGCATATACCTTAGAATAGGCAATAGTAAAAAATTGATGATGTAGAGAAAAGTGAAAATTATTGCATATAATACTAGAATATGCAATGATTTTTAAAAAGTATTGTTGAAAATTGAGAAAAAAAAGTGTTACCTACAAGAATAGACAATGCTCAATAAAACAAGACATAAAAAACATTGCTTATTCTTTACCTAACACTTTTTAGACTTTAGATTAAAATTTTTTGTTGTTATTATAGATTAGAAATGTTGTAGTCCATGTTAATGCAAGAGAGATGTTCTTGATATGTAGATGAATATATTGTTTCAAAGATATGAAATGATTTATCAAATATTGCAAATATCTTAAAAAAATTTCTTTTCAATCATAAAAACAATTTCTTCAAGAAAAAAGAATGTAAAAGCCTTTTGTATTGTTTTTTTCCTAAAAGTAGTGAGTAAAATTTTTTATTTTCATAAAGATTTGATGGTCCAAAAGGAATACTTTTTAGGTTTACTTCTCTCTTCTTAAACTACTAAGTATCACTTAAGATATGTATTAATTTTAATCAAAATTACAATACCTAAATTTTCAAAATTCACTCAATCTTTATTAGGATTTCCATCATCTACCTATCTTTACAAGATCTACCTAATCTCCATTAGTACTTTAAATTTTACATAACTTTACAAGATTTTATCAATCTATATTAGAATTTCAATAATTTTCAAGAAGGTATTTTTTTACAATCTCACTAGGAAATTTTACAAGATTTCATTCTAAAACACTTTTATAATGGATATGCAACTTTTAGCTTAAGGAAAAGAACAAGAATATGATTTGCAAGTTGTAATTTAATGACTTAGTGTGTATTCTCTCTTTGAAATGAAGCCTATTTATAAGAAAATCTTGAAAAAAATGATTTCTTCCATTAGCTTCCTTGACTTGTCCTCAACTTGAATATTCAATATTGAATCAGATTGTATAGAGTTTTAATACTTCGTAGTTTCAAATAAGAATTTCACCTAAGATAACAACTTGCTTGCTATCTCGCTAGATTTTTTAATTTTACTTCCAACTTTAATAAAAAAAATTATGAATAGTCCTTATACTTGTTATGACAAACCAACTATATGAGTTTGACAAGAAATGTCATTTTTATTAGTTAAATACATGTCAAAAAAGTTCAAATTTGAATTTTCCCTTCATTCTTTCGAAATTCCACTCATAATTTGAATTTACTATGATTTAATGGATGATATTAAAACTAAATTTGAAATTGACCATTGGATTTTAAATTCAAAAAGATAACTAACAAAATCATTTCTTAATAGCCAAGATTTGACATTTTCAAATAAAATAAATGATAAATTTATTTTAGCCATAGAAAGAAATTTTTATTTTGGCTTTTAAATAGTAAAATAGTGGTGACTAGAAAATCCTTTATAAAATCATTATGGGCTTTGTAAGAGTTAATTCAAAACCATTATGCCTAAATGAGTTAAATCATACATAAATCATTTATGTCTATAAATCAACTTATAAATTAGAGGTGTTATGACCCAATTTTAAGGTTTCGTGACTGGCACAAAGATATATATCTAATTAGTGTAGATTCACTAACTAAATATCTTTACAAGCCTTGACACTTTACGACTTTCCTACCAATCTACTATTATAAATATAATAGGTAGATACTTGTAGTTATATGAGTATTGAAATACAAATTAATACAAAGAAACATATACATAAGTTTAGAAAATATACAAAATATGCTAATATTAGTTTATACATAACATAACATTTAGAGGAAGAGTACTTTTTGTCAAATAAACCAAACTATCTCATACTATTCTTTTGGCATGCCTTCATGGAGTGAGGAAAAGATTTAGCACATGCGACCACGACGAGTATCTACAAGAGAAATAATACAAACAAGTGTGAGGAATAAAAATTACATAGTGAATGGCTACTTCCTTCTTTTCTTTTAGAGGGTTTTCGCCATAACAGTTTAAATACACATGTGTCGATACACTCAAATATTCCTCATATAATAAATTCTTGATAATACTTTCTTTAAAATGATATTTATTCAAATTATTAAGTTAAATGGTTACAATTGGTACTACCTCCTCCCCTTATAACTTTAGTCCCATCTTATACCCCTTCTCCTAGAAACAAGTCACATGATGAATGCATATTTTTCCATACATAACAAATAAGTATCAAGTCATCATTGGCATCAATCAAGATGGACACTATAGGCATCAACCATGTATTCTATTAAGACATATCATAGGTATGATCAAAATACTAACTTAGCCATAAGTGTCTTATTAATTATTTTAACAACAAATATAACATATGATTATTTTAATACTAAGAGCGATTTGAATAACATGTATATGATATTAATTTAAAACATACTTCACTAATCCAGAGTCCTTTTTCACCACTTAAACTCATTCTAACTTTTAGCAAAAATTTATCTAAGATCCTTGGTATCTTGTTAACCCATTGTGAATCATCAAAGGTCCATTATCTTACACCATTATAGTTCTCTGCTACCATTCACACAAAAGTGAAAGCACATTTTCAAAATAAGGCTAGCATGGAGTGTCATGTAATGGAAGGCCCTTTTTAATATTCAAACCACTTTCATAAATTAATAAATTTTAGCATAGATTCCTAACATTTCAAATAATTAATAACTAAATTTTTCTATAATTAATTTCTTGAGTTTCACCATGCATCAAAAGCATGAATTTGAAGCTATGATATTTGGATAGCTTTAGAGCTGTTATAACAAATTTATCATTTGGACAACCAAATGAACTCTAATTACCAAAATTTGACAAAAACTTGAAAAAATCATATATAACATAACCTAAAAGTTTTATAATTTTTTTAATTATTTAATGGTTCAAAAATTTTCAAAACCAAGACTACACAAATAGGCTCTAGAATCAAAACTGCACTAGAGTACTTGAAATAGAAAATTTTGTTAAATAATCATATAAACATAAAATATCACCAAATTTTGTTGTGAGTTTCCCAACATATGAAAGGGTAATTACACCAATTTTTATAATTTTACTCCATCATTTGGTTTCCCAAAATATGCCAACAATAGAAGCAAAATTTGCTAGCAGTCTGTTCTAACTTCATTCCTCCTAGGCTTATAAATACTCGCTTTCCATATTTCTAAATTTTTATAAATATTCCAAAAATTTTCCTCATATTTGATAAAATTATTTATGACACTAAACATGAAAATTTGTAATTTAAACAAATCCTAAACGTGAATTCAAGAGGGCAAACGAAAACATGTTAATAACCCTTTTAACATAATTCTATTTCTAAACTTTCCTATGACCATCTTATAATCTATTTTGGTAAAAATTCTTCCACTAATTTTATCAATAGTAATAACATATTAACATCATTAAATAACATTTAAGAAGCATACAAATCAAAACCATATCTTCATACATGGCCACACATAAAATCACAACAATATCATCATAAATCACCATTTTCACCACTTTCCTTGGGAAAACTCCAAAGAAAAGAGGTAGTTGCCACTCATATTAAATTTTTAAACTTTATAATATGCTTGTTACTCACTTGGGGTAGCTGAATCCAACCAAAATAATAAATATCATTTTAGAGAATTTAGAGAAGAATTTCCCATGAAAACATAAAGAAAGGAAGAAGAAAGTATGTTTACCTTCAAGGTTTTAATAGGGTAAGGTCTTGAAAAATTTTTATGCAAGAAAATTGAATGAAATACCCTTGCAAGGTGGATAAGAAACCCATAATTTTGCTGAAGAAGAAAAGTAACAAAATATGCTAATTTTGGACACTAAAGCCTTATTTATATAAATCCTTCAATTAATCTCATTGGTTACTTGTTTTCTTTTATTATTTTTATTTTATTTATTTTATAAAATTGGATGATGACTTGCACATGAAGAGGCACAGTTTCCTTGGCTAAAATTTGAGATTTTTATCAAACTTTTTATGTATAAAATAGTTCTAAAGACATCTAAAGAAATCCTTAACAAAAATGCCTCTAATTTTTCCTTTTCTTCCATTTTGGTCCTTGACTTCTTTTAGAAGCTTGGGCCCTAGTTTTTGGACTCTAATAAATTAGATTTAGATCTTCAAAAATTAGGTCAAACCAACCTAATTCCAAATAAAAATTAATTATTTAACAAGATAAAAAGGGTTTATTACAAATTAGCCTTAAATTTCTCACTTTATTTGTATTTTTGCTCCTAAATTTTAAGATATTTTTTGACCCTTTCTTTTGAAATTATATACATATTTTGGGAAAAATTTTAATTTAGGTTAGTTTAAGGGTTTTTAATTTAATCCATTTAAATTTTCGAGTCTAATTTTTCACTTTTCAACTTACCGAGTGATGGAATTCCAATAAATTTCTATGCAAATTTTGCTAAATCTATTATTGTGTTTTTAATTAGATTTTAATATATTTTATTGTCTAATAAAATTTTCATAAAACTTATAGTCAAGCTCACATCAAAATTACTCTTACAATTCTCCTAAATTTCACCCGATTTTCCTATCGAGTTTTCTAATTCAATTATTTTTTGATATAATATTTATTTGAAAATTTTAAATCACTTAAGATATTTCTAAAGAAAACTCCTATGGGATATTACAGTTGACTTAAAAATAATTTTATTAACCCATTTATTTCCTCATTCTTCCTTTTTTAATAATGACAAACCTTGCAAAGATTTTAAAATTACAAAAAATGAGTAGAAGAGAAATATTATAATCATGAGAGGATTTATCATATTAAAAAGTTTTGGCTCCTTTCAAAATATAAGGCAATTTAAATGCCTCTCCTAAGATTATGTACACAGAAAATCCTTTGTGCAAGCATAGTTTACTCTCTTTTTTGTCATTAACAAAATGAGGGATATAAGAATAAAAAAGGCAAATTAAGCATTATACTGAGATTAAAATGGAAGCATCATAAGTTACAAGTGCCAATAAATTCATATGACATGGATATGAAAGAAAAATAAAACTATGCAGCAAATAAGATTAACAAGTTGTTTAGCTAACAAAAATACGAGAAGTAACAACTGTGATTATGTTGTATGTTGTATCAATTACAAATAAGGATAAGATAAAGGTATGCATAGGAAAATTAAACATATAGCAATTAAACAATACATATCAGAGCAATAACATATGTGTTAGAATAATATAGGATAGGGATAGGAAATTATAGATCATATGATTGTTTAAGTAAGAGATTTGAAAAAGACATAAAAATCAATGAAAAGTGACATAGATAGCATGACAACCTATATTATGTAGTATATGAAAACAAATAAAAAGAATGCTAGTAAAAGAAACACATATAAAGAGCAAATAGAAACAATTAAATCACAATATATACTATGACAAATAGACATAAGATAAAAATGTGCAACTATAAAAAATAAATGAGTATTAAAATTAAGGACAACATCGAAAGCATTATGAGAAGTCATCCAAAGGAAAATAAATGGGTAAGTGATACAAAGAAAATAGGCATTAAAGTAAAAATAACTAGTATGTAATTATGTAATAATTAAGAACAAAAAGAAAATAAGAGCAAAAAAATTATGCAAAGGCATTTAGCTAAACTTTCAAAAGAAATTAAAAAAAAAGAATGTATTAGAGCATGCAAAATAGAGATTGCAAATAGAAGTAGGTGGATGAGTTCACTAGATAACAACAATAACAAAGAAAATTAACATAAGCATATTAATATAGACATTAGAAAGTAATATTAGATAATATATCCAAATGGAAGTTAAAAAGTAAATAAGATAGCAAAAAGAAAGCTTATAACCAAAATGACAAAGCATGCCTAGTCGATAGACTAGTATATCTAAGCAATAATAATTAATTGCAAGTAAAGAAGTCACAAGTAATTGACATATTGATCTAGATTTTTGAATCAAACATATATCACAATAATATGAAGTAAAACTCGAAATAACAAATTATGATTACTAAAGGAGTAGTACTTTGCATAAACAACTAAATACGGATAAATCAAATAAAAATATTTAAGTAACAAGGAATAACACTCTATATTAGACACAATTAGTGAAAGGTATCAGGTATGATACATTTAATAAATAAATATGTGATGCTAGAGAAAAAAAACTATGATAAAAACTAGGGAATTTAAATAGAAAATGAACTAAAAATAAGTATCAAAGAGAAAACACTAACAAGTAAAATAGCAATATAGATTAAACATAGAATGCATAAAGTTTACAATACTTAAGTTAACAAAAGTTATCATTAAATAGAAACTAAAACTGCTACAAAAGACTATTATTATGATAATTTTAGTTGCATATGCATGATCCTAAGATGATACTACTTAACCTAAGATGTATATGCTAAAATATTATTACAAAATAGCTAAGTATGCTATCTAAGACTTAGGAGAAGGAGGAGACTTAACTTAATGAAGTAACAACTCCAAGGTGGTGTCAATTTGATCCTTAAGGCATTGAAATCCTAAGTTAGGACTCCCTTGCAACCTTGTTAAGTCAGTTTTGAGCTAATAGAATCTTTAATCATTTGAAATAATAGTTAATAAGGAACTTGGTTAGTTGGAAGGTTGAATGGATGGAAGGGGTGGTTGGATAAGAAGTGGAGGTTGAATGGTAAGTGTGTTATGCATGTTTGCTTTATGAATCATTGGGTCAAAAAATAAAGTTGAAGGATCAAATAAAGTTTCTTGAGATAGCTCATGTTCAATTAATGATTGAAAGATAGGTGTTATTTGGATTTGATAATTGGTTAGTTCTATTTAAGGAATGATGATTGGTGGTGGTTATAAGGTCTAAGGTAAAGGAAGGATATGATAGTTAAGACTTTATTCCATAAAGATGGACTAATGGTTAGGTTATTCATTTGTAGTGAAGAAGAATTCAATTATTGTAGGATAGAACGAACATCAAATAGGAACCTATGGTCTTCACATTTCTTTAAATTAAAGCTTAGGTAAATTTGGTGAAATAGTTAGGTCATTCATTAAAAAAGAAGCCTTTAAGGACAAATAGTTGTAGCATAGCTTCAAAGAAATTAGATCCAAGGTGATTTTTTATGGAATTGAGTTATTGGAAGACTCTTGTTGGAAATCACCATTTTCTAGGAAGGCTTGCTTAGCTTTAGTGTTGAAAAGTTTCTTCTTCCATATTATTTTGTTCTTCCCTACTATCTTTAAAATCAAAGAATAGTTCAAGTCTTTCTTATTCCATCATATCTTTTTCAGCCTCTTCTTTTTCTTCCTTCTTTTCTTCTCATTTTCTTTCTTGTTTCTTCCAACTCAATTTGTATACTCTAATTTCAACCACTAAGAGGTTCTACTATTTCAATTTCCTTCATTAACACTTGGGCTACTACTAAAGTGTAACCCTATTATTTCTTTTTCTTAGATTTTCTTCTTTTTGTTTAAAAATAGTTTGGTAAGTACCTTTCTTCCATCATTTTAATGGGGCACTTTTCTTTCTCTCATAAATTTTTTTAAGAGTTTTCTTCTTCTTTTTGCTTCCACTTGAGTCTTTCATTGCATCTTTTGCAAAAATTTTGTTATTTTCTTTATTTCCTTTACTTCTTTCTCCATTCTTTACTTTTGCATAATCTATTTTCTTTGTCAAATTAATGGTGATTCCTTTTGTATATTCATCAAATACAATATGCATAGATTCTTCTATAGTGAAAGTTCTTTTATTATATACTTTATATGCTTTACTTATGTTTGAGTATCCAATAAAAATTCTCTCATTACTTTTTGTGTCAAATTTTGTAAGATTTTCTTTTCTATTATTTAAGATGAAATATTTGTATCCAAAAGCATGAAAATAATTGGTGTTGAGTTTTTCACCCATCTATAATTCATATGGAGCTTTCATTAAGATGAGTCGTATGAAGTATGTATTTAAAATATAATAGGATGTATTTATAACTTCAGCCCAAAAACATTTTGGCAAATTATTTACACAAAATATGATTTTTGCCATATCTTGTAATGTTCTATTTTTTCTTTTTACAACCCTATTTTCTTAAAGAGTCTATGGATATGAAAAGTTATGACCCATACCATTTTCATTATAGAATTTTTATTTTTTTTTGAAATCCTTTATTGAGGTCACTTCTAATATTGATTATGCAAATTTCTTTTTCATTTTGAAATTTCTTGCAAAATTTGTTAAAGATTTCAAATGTATTATTTTTATATGTAAGAAAATAAACCCATGTACATATAGAAAAATCATCAACAATTACCGAATCATACTTTTTTCATCTAGAGCTTGATGTTTTTGTTAAATTAAATAAATCTACTTGAAAAAGTTCCAAAGGCCTTGATATTGAAACAATATTTATAGGTTGAATAGATGATATCACTTGCTTGCCTTGTTGATATGCGTCACATATATGGTCTTTTTCAAATTTAATTTTAGGAGACTTATAATAATGTATTTCTTTGAAAGATTTGAGATGAGATGCATATTATTATGACTAAGTCTTCTATAGCATAGGTAACTATCATCACTAGTTGATGCAAGATATTTAAAAGAATTTGAAGAAATATTTTTCATATTGGAAACATAGACATTATCAATTCTCTTTCCAACAAAATAAATTTTGTTTTCATTTTTGTCTTAAATAAAATAGTGTGGGGATTTAAAAATCACTTTATAACCTTTATCACAAAGTTAACTAATACTTGGAAGATTATGTTTGAAACCATCAACTAAGCTAACATAATCAAGTGAGGTAAATCCTATACATATTTCAACTATGTTGATAATCTTACGTTGTGTGTTATCTCTAAGGGTGGCAAAGCTACTATTAATGGGCTTGAGAAAATAAATTTACTTTAATCTTTAATCATGTGTCTTGAAAAATCACTATCTAGAAAATGATGATTTTTCTTGATTGTAGATATAAGACACACCTACAACAAATGATTGAATCTTTCTAGGCACCTAAATCCTTTTAGGTCCTTATAAGTTAATTGATGCCTTCTTTTTATCAATTTATTCTTTAGGTATCCAATCATGATTTTTTTTTGTGATCATTCTTTTTCTTAGAAAACATAAAGATACACTATATCCTTTATCTCCATAATAATTATAGGTAAAAAAATTAGATGGATAAGAGGCCTTCAAGAAGAAATTTTTGTAGTGTTTGTCACAATATAAATGAAGAAATACCGAACCTTCTTTTTCTAAACAATAATTTTGAATACCTAAAAGAGTATCCAAATAAATCTTTCATTTAACAAAGTTTGTAAAATTACTAGTTAGAGTTTTTACCTTCCTTTTTAAAGATAGATTTTCCTTTTTGAGGTTGGAAGATTGATGATCTAATTTAGATCTCATTTTGTAATTTTTAATTTTCAATGTTTCAATATTATTTATTTGAATTTAATTTTCCCTTTTTGAAAAATCTTTTTCTTTTATTAATTTTTTTCTTTTTTTTTACAATATTAACTAATTTTGTCATGGAATTGAAGTTATTTTCCAAAATTTAAGCTTTTTCCTTTAGGGATTTAAGAACTTTATTTTCATTTTTAAAGATTTTCAAATCTTTTATCAAAATTTAATTTATATTTTAAAAGAGTTTCAGATTGGTTTTTCCTTTTCTAATTCTTTTGTCAAAATTTTGTTTTGTTTTTCTATAGAAAAAGATTTTATCAAAACTTTATGAAAATCATCTATTAATTCATTATAAAATAAAGGAGGTTCAAGTTTATTATCAGTTACCTCATCATTACCTTGACTTTTGATCTTATAATTGAAGTTGGAAAAGTCATTTACTTCTTCTTTTTCTTCATCGAATTCTTATTCTAATGGTATATCTTTATCATCCTTTGTTGCAACCATAACTTTCTTCTTAGCTAATCTTTTATGGAATTTTTTATTTTATATAAGACAATCACTCATTTTATGTCTTAATTTTTTGCATTCAAAGAACACTGCAAGTTAATTGTTGGATTCACCTTTATTTTGTTCTTTTCTTTAGATGTTCTGGGTTGAATCCATACTTTTTCTTATACATTCTAAAAAAGTGTTTAGCCAACATGGTTAATTCCTTTTGATTTGATTTTTGATCAAGATCATCCCTTTCTTCACTATTTTCTTTTAAGAATGCTTTAAAAACCATTGATTTCTTTTTCTTTTCTTTATCATTTTCCATATATGTTTTTTATGTGCCAAGAATTTTCCTTTTAGGCCATCATAAATTAAAATGAAGATATTATTTCTTTTTTGTATGGCATTTATTTTTTATTGCTATATTTTTGGAAGAGTTCTCAAAATTTTTATCATTAGTTCTTTATCGATAATGAATCTTCTAAAGCATGAAAATCATTGATGATAGTTAAGATCCTTTCCAATATCACTTTATCTTTTCACTTTCTTCCATTTTGAATATTTTATATTTATGTATATGCATATTTACCCTAGGTTTTTTCACTTGATTACTGCCTTTGTAGGTTACTTCAAGTTTGTTCTATATAGCTTTAATAGAAGCACATTTAGAAAAAAAAAATTTTAATTCACTAGAGGTTACAGCACATATAATGATATTCATAGCTTTGTATGAGTTACTTCCTTTTTGTAGTTAGCATCTGTCAAACTCAAATTGAAAATATTATAACCTTTTCATATATTGATCATTTTAAGCAAATAATATGTCCATAGAAAGATCTTTAAGTCTATTTTCATAGAAAAAAGTTTCATAATAAAATTAGAAGTATTTTATAAGATATGATTAAAAGAGTAGCCAAAGGTCAAAATTAAAAAGATCAAAATAGCATATCTTATTAGTTTTTGAAATGTCCCATAAGTTATCTTGTAAAAACATGCTCGTGGGATATCTTTTTAAAACATTTTGATTAAGCTAAGATTGTAAAAACATGTTTAAGCTCTATATTATAAAAAAATTCTATTTTATAAGAAAGTTTAAGCCTAAAATAAAAAAATTTATACCAATCAAGTCCTTAAGCTTTTCTTACATTTCTTCCTTATTCTTGAGTTAAGCATAATATGATCTTTCATTCTTTTGCTTCAATGTTCACTCTTCTTCATCTTAAACTTTTCTATATAATAGACATAAACATTGTAAATCATATATATTGTTAATCCAATTTATTATATCAAGATATTGATATGCACAATTCATATATATATATATATATATATATATAACAAATTAGCACAAAAGCATGTATAATCATCCTTTCATGTATCTTGACTAATCATATACTTAGTGATACTTATATAAAATATAATTCTTTTAGCACATAATCAAGCACTATTATTATAATCATAATCTATCATGTCTATTGAAGGTTTTATAACATTTTAGTATAAAGACATGCAATGCCATTGTAAATATTCATTTGTCATCATGCATATACAAGAACAAATATAATTATCTTATCATATATATGCATTAACCATAACATAGTATGTTTATTAAAGTTTGTACAATATATATCACTTTAGTATAAGACATATAATGCTATTATAATACCCATTTGTCATTATCAAAACTCATCATATAAAACCTTAAGGCTAAGACTTCTCAATGTTAATACTATGATATACTCTTTTCATCTTAATCTCAGAAGCTATCTTTTATTATAATAAGTATCATGTTAAATCACAGTTATCCTATGCACCCAAATAGATGGTTATGAGTATATTTGTTATTTGATATGATTGCCATGATCATAAAAGTTAAAGATATTCTAATTATGCAGCACTAATTTTATGTGATCCTTATATTGACATTAAGATGCTTGATTTCTTCTTTTTTTATAAGCCTTTAATGCTTCCTTATCTCAATGTGGAAATCTAAGTGCTATGTGAAACTTTGATATACATAAAACAAGAAACATGCTTGTTTTCATATTGAAACATAGGAACTTTTAGAAGTTTATAGCAAATAAAGCAAGCAAGAACCTTAAGGTTAGATACATAATGGATAGACTCAAGCACTTTAGATACCATCAAGCAATATAAAGGAATTACAAGTACGGGATAACCACTTTTCCTTTTAATTTTTATAAGGATGCCATGTATTTTTATAGTAAATGTAATATCTATTATTCATTATAAATAACTATTTTTTCATTGTGTATATGTTTATGTACGAAAATAAATAAAATGGGAAAAATATATATTCATAATATATTGTATCCATTCTCTTTTTATCTTATTTACATTCAATTTCTTATTATTCTATTTGATTCTACAAAAGGAAAAAAGAAATCTTTTTTTAAAAAATCATTCATCAATTACATCATTGATTTTTTTGTTGTAACTGACCTTTAACATCTTTTTATAAGACAACATTGTTGTAAGAGGTGCTTTATTTTACACCAAAAATTAAATTGAACTTACTCTACTAAGTAAATAGGGTAAATCCAAATCAAACTAAAGAGAATAAAAGTCAATAAGTGAAAATAGAATATAAAAATAGGGAGTTTTCAAAAGCAACTTTAGATAAACAATGAAAAATGTAATTAAATCTAAATTAACAAAAGATGAAAATTAAGTCTAAGTGATTTCACACTCTAATTTATAGATTCTTCATTGGCACTTAATAATTCAATTTATAATTTAAACATTTAATTGATGAATACCTTGAAGCCAATAGCATTTATACAAATCCTAAATGTTGATTAATTAGAACAAGTGACTAATCAACCCTCTATTACTAATTCAATTCAAAACAAGTAACTAAATTCAATTAAAAATAGTTCCAAGCATTTAGAACCAGGTTAACTAGAACAAGTGACTAATCAATCCTTTATTACTAATTAAATTCAAATAAGCATTTAACCTGGTTATAAATGAAAGTGTAAAATTCATTCTTTGATTTCTATAGATATCATAGAATTGACAAATGAAATTCAAATATCTATTTTCTACTAATTTATGATTAATCTTCCTAATGCTATAAGCAAGAACAAAAAATAATCAATCATATAGTATCGAATTACCAAGATTAATTAACTAATGAGTTTTATCAATTAATCATTAAAGTAATCATAATTAATAAAGAACAAAAAGTAAAAGATGAATGAATTATAAACAAATTGAGGAGAGAAGCTTCAAATCAATGTGAATCAGGAGTGTTTAGACCCTTGAATTTTGAAGGAAAATCAATCACTCGTAGTGGAATACAAAGAATATTAGAGAGAAGAAGAGTTGCTTTCTAGAATTATGTTGTTTGCCTTTAAAGGAACAAACTCTTAAATATGATCTCCTCCAACTACAAAGCCTGATGAGCCAACTCCTAGGGTTAAAATAATTGGGCCTTGCTAATTTTAAAGGCTTATAGCCTAATTTACAATTTAATTTGCTAGTAGTGTTTTACTAAAGTAATTTTTGCCACTTAACTTCTAGCCTATGCTTGACTATAAAAAAGATATAGTTTAACTAAACCTTAAACATGAAAATTGTTGAGCTGGGTCATAAGCAACTTTGAACATTGGTTTTACCTCAACTAGACTTTCAGAATTTTAGATATGGCCTAAAAAATCAAGATTGGTTCAACTTGAATAAAAATAGAGCATCAACTTTATAACTAATTTTCACCTTTCAAACATCTAAATTGGGCTTCAATCAAAAATAAAATTTTTATGACTTTCTCCAAGCTTTCCAATGATAAAAATATAACCCAATTTTGACATCCAAAACTCAAGTTATGGCCAAAAATTTAAAATATATTAAAATTTAACATTAAATAAAAAATTTTAAAATATTGGAAAATTATCAACCAAACACATAATAAGGCTAATTCCATAAAATTAAGCATATGAAATGCACTAAGAGACATAAAATAGGAGAAAATAATATAGTAAAAAATTTTGCGCATCAAATTTTTTCACACTTAACCTTTACACAACCTTAGGCACACATAAGTTTATTTAAAACTAAAAAATAAAAGAATTATTATCAAAAAGCTTCAAAATTACAAATTTTGCAAACAAAAAACAATCAAAGCCATTAAGAGATATAACATATCATGAACAAAAATCTTGACAAACATAAAATCAACTAACATAGCAACTTCATTTTAAAAGGGTAGATTTAAATGGCAAATTCTCTCAAAACTTATTTTTGAACTCTCAAGTATTTAGGAAAAATATTTTACTCAAATTTATTTTATGAAATTATTTTACCATTGACTTTCTTATCGTTTAATCTCCACTATTCTAATTATATGCACAACATAAATTAAAAAGACTTTATTTAAAGTTTTAATTGGGCAAGGAAAAAAGGGAAGGAAAAATTAAAGATATGAAGGTTAAAAAGTAATGAAATCAATAAAGTGCTTGAATCATAAATATATAAGCAATTGATAAATAGTTAACTCAACATGACAACCTAACTTTTAAATCCAAATAATGATTAACTTCTTTCTTTTTTTCCTTTATTTCCCAATCATTTTTCTCTTATTCTTTTTTTATATTTTTTCATCATTCTCTTTCAATTTTTTCTCTCCTTTTTTTCTTCTTTTCTTGTTATCTTTCTCTTTTTTTTTCCTTTTAACTAAACCTTGAACATAAAGTTGATAATTATTCATAATACACACACACACACACACACCCATACTTATTTTAAAGCCCATCTCACAAGAATTTGAAATGCTTTACTAATCCTTAAGGTTAGATAAAAACAATTGTTCTTTAAATGAAAAATATTTTAATGAGCTAAATATCAAAGAAAAATAATTAAGCTCAAGAAGGCTTACTAAATATAAAATTTCAAGGTTAGTTATTTAGCACAAGCTCATATAAAAAATGTTTTCATCATATTTGTGTATGCATGTGCTAATAAAATCTTAAAAAAAAAATCAAAGAAAATTTTAGAGAAATAAATCATAGAAATACATCACACATAAGAAGGAAAGACAATAACGTAAATACTCAATATAAAGCTCAAAATCTCACAAGAAAAGTCATGTAACCAAATTCAATCCTATGATTCAAATTTATCACTACATTAATCAATTTCAAAAAGCAATCATTCAATCAAGTTATGAACCTATTAAAATTTTTCAAAAACATAAAAATATCAAAGGAAATGTGAAAATTTAAAAGAAAACACAAATGAAATTTATAAATTCTCTTCTCTAACTTAAAATTTATATTGTCCTCAATGTAAAGCATATCAATAGCAAGAAAAATGAAAAACAAGTAAAATAAAAGAGAAAAGAAAGAGAAAACAAATCAAAAAACTTAGTCTACCTCATAAGAAGTACCTTTCTTTAACATCTTTAGCTATACTTAGCTTCATTGCTTTAATCTGGCTTTAATTTATAAGTAATTTCCTTAAATGGTTTAAATGTAGCATACTTCAAGTGGTCATGTAGGTACTTTCAAAATTAGTACATTCATCAACTCTTTTATAAGTGCCATTACTCCTTTAAAATCATTGCGCATTATGAACTCAACCATGTTAATAGAAAGATAGAAAAAATTTTAAAATGATATTTCAAAACCTTAGGAATATTAAGTTTATCTATCACTTTGTCAATTTATTCTTTTTCTTATTTTTTTTGCTATCAACCTCATTTTATGACATGTTAACTTCCACCTTGCTAAGAGTCTCCAACATCACTTCTTTTTCTTCCTCTTTCTTAGCATCTTCAAGATTATAGGAAAAATGAGGAAAAATAAAACAATCAATAAAAAAATGGAATTAGGTGTATATTGTACCTCAATACTAAAAGTTTTAGTCTTTTTTCTTCTTCTTGTTCATTTACTAGGCACGAGGTGAAAGGTAGCTGGCTTGATTATTGACTTTCTAACTTATTGAGAGGTAAGGTAAGTTGGGTCTCTTAAGTCTTTGAATTTTTTAAATTTGCCATCATTTCTTGTTGGAGTTATATTCTTTCATATTGAAATTACATTGTATTTTGCTCAAGTTGCTTAATAAGTTCCACAAGTTCCATCCTTAAACTTTAAGATTTAAACACTAATGGATATTCTCCAACAAAAGGCTAATATTGATTGTGACCAACTTAATTGTCACATCTAAAAGGTAAATGATCTTGCTAACTTAGATTATACAGATTGTAATATAGAATATAATAACATTAAGGTTAGCTTGGAAATCTTCCAATACATGTTTGAGTGTCCTAAAATTACATTACATCTTATTGATTAACAAGAAAAGATAGGTTAGAGAGTTGTTGTTCAATTCTATATGTAGGTAACTCATCAAAGTCACTACTAAAAGTTATTTTTTTGAAATTTTGAACCACTTAATTTATGAAAGTTCCTCACACATTTTGGATTAAAATTCAAGTCATAATCATAGGAGGAAACATTTAATACTATGAGGAACAAGAATTGAATGAAAATAAAAAATACAAAATACAAAAAATTCTAAAAAATTATAAGATACTACCAAATAATGTTTTTTCATTATAAAATGTTAGGGTTAAGGTAAAATCCCCTAATCTTTCTTAGATTGCCAAAAAAGCCTTGGAGTAGAAAGTTTCATGCCAAAATTCCACATGAATTTTATTACTTAGTACAACTGATAAACTTGAAAAATACTAAAAATTGAATGAAAAGGAGTTAAAAATAAAGTAAAAAAAATAACAAATTGACTAATCAACTCTCCAACAATGGTGCCGAAATCTAGATGCACATTGTTTCACACCAAATACTAAACTAGACCTACTTTACAAGGTAGGTAGGTGAGTTTAGGTCGAACTTAAGGGAGTAAAAGTCAATTAGTGAAAATAGAATGTAAAATTTAGAGGTTTTTAAAAGCAACTTTAAATAAACAATGAAAAAATAAAATTAGATGTAAACTAACAAAAGGTGGAAATTAGGGCCAAGGGATTTCACACTCCAATTCTTAGATTCTTTATCGACACTTAATAATTTTATTTATAATTCAAACACTTAACTAATGAATACCCTAAAACTATCAGTAGTCATATAAATCCTAAATGTATATTAACTAGAACAATTGACTAATTAATCTTCTATTACTAATTCCATTCAAAACAAGCAACTAAATTCAATTATAATAGTTTCAACCATTTAGAACTAGCTTAAGTTGAATCTAACAATTCTACAAGTGACAATTACAAAATTCATTCTCTAATTTCTATATATATCATATAATTAACAAGAGAAATTCATATACCTATTTTGCTACTAATTTATAATCAATCATCTCAATTCTACAAGCAAGAATAAAAAATAATTAGTGATATAACATTAGATTATCAAGAATAATCAACTATGGGCCTTATTAGTTGATAGCCAGAGCAATCATAATCAATAAAGCATAAAAAATCAAGAAATGAACAAATTATGAATAAATTGAAAAGAGAACCCCTAAATTAAACCAAATTAGAAGTGTTTAGACCTTTGAACTTTAAAGAAAAATCGATTACTCATGGTGGAATACAAAGAAAACTAAAGAAAAGGAGAGTTATTGTCTAGAATTGTGTTATTTGCCTTTGGTGGCATAAACCCTTAAATTTTCTCTTTTTTGTTTAAAAAACCTAATGGGTTAAGTAAATATGCCTCCAAAGGTTACAAATAATTAGGCTTTATTGGTTTTAAGAGCTCCTAGTCTAATTTATAATTTAATCTACTAATAATGTTTTACTATAGTAACTTTCATCACTTAACTTCTAACCCATGTTTAATTATCAAAATGATGTAGTTTCATTAAATCCCAAATATGAAAGTTGTTGGGCTAGGTCTTAGGAAACTTTAGGCACTAGTTTTATCTTAATTAGACTTCTGAAGCTCTAAATATAGCTTAAAAATTAAAAATGATTTAGCTAGGATAGAAATAAAGCATTAGTTTCATGACTAATTTTAACCCTCCAAACATTTGAATTGGGCTTCAATTGAAACATAAAAGTTTTAGGGTTTTCTTAAAGATTTCTAATAATTAAAAGATCACCCAATTTTGACTTTCAAAACTTTAGTTAAAAATTTGAAATAATGTAACAATCTAATATTAACTACATTAACCAAACATGTAAGAAGGCTAATTACATAAAATTAAGCACATGAAACACTTTAAGAGGCATAAAATATGAAAAAAAAATCATAGTCGATTGCACATCATTATATTAAAGATGATAGTGGGTGTTTAAAATTAGTGTGTAATATAATTTTTAGACATTAGCTATTATGTAGTAATCGATATGGAATATTATGCCATTAGTGTGAATTGAAAATGAAAAGGTTAAAGCTTGGATCATGTTTAAAATAAAGGAGTGAAGTATAATACTATTTGTAAATTCCATCCTATAACTTTTCTAACACTAAAATTATTCTTTATCTAATGAGGTATGCTCTTTTTCCAATCTAAAGATGATTTTTTTTAATTCTATATTTTTAAAAACTAATTATTTTATAGGATTAAAGCTCAATTAATCAGTGGATAAATATGTGAGGTTTAACACTTATTAGAAAAATACAAAATATAAATGTGAAGATTTTTTTCTTTTGTAATTATTTTTATAATTTACTTTCTAGTTTTCTAATAGATCTTATTTTGTTGTCTATCATTTTGATGTAACTTTTACCATTTAGCACATGTAAGAAATTTGACTTTTTTCATCTTCTTTGGCATTCTTTCATATTATCTATCATTTATTCATATGAAAATGTGTAATACACCAATTTTCAATATTTTATTATTCAATCTATTCTTTAAAGTTATTTAAATACTTTAAAGTAATAAAAGATGTTAGCCTTTTAGATTTGGTTACAAATACAAAGGTAATAAGGAAGACGAGGGAGTAAGGATCATGGGGATGGGGTTGGGGTTAGGATTTAGGACAAAAGAGTGAGGAATTAGGGGTCAAGGCATATGGGGAGAATGAGGAGCTAAGTTCAAGTTTGGTTGGGTAGGGTAGGCAAATTATGATGTAAGTTATTTATAAAAATTAATGTGATATTTTGGTTATTAATTGTTGGTTTTTTAAATGTAAGTGACTTTTAATATTATTTCCAAAGATAATATAAACATAAAAGATGTTAGTTTTCATGGAATAAAAACTAATGTTATTGTTTTATTTTATAGCAGTTTACTAACTAATATTGAAATTACATATACTGAAATGCTCAATTATATATAGGTTAGTTTTTTATTTGTAATCCCTTATACACTTGACATCTATTAACAATTCTATAATAGTGATAGATAGAATAGTCCTATTTTTCCTATACACTAATTCCATATGATTTGAATATAGACTTAGGGAATATCTAATTATTTACACTACTAAATGTCATACATTCAAAGCATTTTCAAATTGCAAGAAAATAAATAAATAAATGAAAATCTGAGTATTGTAATAACTATAAAAAAAGGTTTATCATGGTGAAAAAAATTACCTTTTAATTTATCATAGATATTATTTTTTTTAGGTATGTTTAATTCATTATTCATGTGTATCTCTCAAATAAGATCTATATTATCCAAATATTTTACCATAATATATAAATTAAAAATCAAGTAATTATGTATTTAAGTATATATCTTCAAACAAAGAGACTAATTTGCAAGAATAAGACAAAAAAGTTAAGAAAAATCTTACATTTATATTTTGCATTTTTCCAATGAATGCACAACCCTATAGATTTATCGATAGGCTAGTGGATCTTCAATATTACAAAATAATTAAGGTGCATAAACAAAGTGGAAATACCTTGGTAAAAAAATAATCATTTTAGGGTTAGTGAAATTTCAAGATGAAATTTGCAAATGACATTATAATTTTACCTTTTTTATTTTTATTTCACACCTTATGATTTGAACTATTTTAATATTAAATGTTAGTTCCTAATAAAAAATCAACGTATATAGTAAAATAATATCATTCAACTATAGAGGTTTAAATGTTAATTTACAATAATAACTAACATTGTAAAGTAAAATGTTTTGTTTAAAAACATATTTTAAGTAAAAAAATTTTAATTTTATAGGTCAATAGCATTAAAATTATTTTTTATTGAATATTCACATTTTTCTTCTACAATTATATGGAAACAAACAACAACAATAACAAATATGATAAGACTTTAAATAAATAATTTAGTAAATAATAACAGATATAATAGTAATAGATACAAAAACTTCATAAACCAAAATATTTTTTTTACATAGACGCAAATAGCAACAAATTAAATAATTTAACAAAGTGAAAGAAATTATAATTTGGCGACGACCCTTGACAAGAAGATGAGAGGCACAGGCAATAACGACAGGGAAATATAGCGATGCCAGAGCACGCGCAATCTTCCAACGCCAAGCAGACAAGGCAGCGTGAGAGCGAGGTGTCGAGGAAGTATTTGGAATTTCAAATTCCACCACACTGGGCTGTATTTTAAATTCCATGTTCGGCATTTTTGAAATTTCATGTACTGTGCATGAATTAGGATATAAAATAAAATTTTAAAATAGACATTTTATAATAAATTTGATTCAGATAAAAATTGATAAAAAATATTTAACAAATTATGATTATAATAGTATTTTCATCTTTAATAGATTTGCGTATTATGGATCATAATAAATGAAAAGAGAACCTATATTATATTTTTAAAAGATATTTTCAACTATTAAGTATGATTTAAGTTATGAATTAAGTGTTTAATTTAAATTCATGCCCTTAAATTAATTGATAAATATTTAATTTCAAATATAAAATAACAAATTAATATAAAAAATTTAAAATAGATAATTTTAGTTTTAATTTTTAAATATTTTTGCAAGAAAATTGAATAGACAATTATTTAATTCACTTATTAATTTCTATACTAAAGTTTGAACTTATTTATAGTATTTTTATAATGAAAATAAAATATATCATGTTATTTATATATATGTGTGTGTGTGTGCGCATGCGCGCGCGTGCATATTACACAATGATGTTAGTATTTAAACTTTAAATATTATAAGTGAACATGAAAAAATAAGACATAAAATATTTAATGAAGCAAGTAAAAAGGAAAAAAAATAGGTTGTAAGTTGTAAGGTAATAAAAACTAAAAATAAAATAGGTAGTTTTGCAATTTAACCAAATTAAAACTTTCATATATTTAAAATGATTTTAATGTTAATTGAAAATATTAAAATTATATTTATACTACACAATGATATTGACATTTGAAGAGTGGATAATAGAAATAAATAAAAAATAACACACAATGGGGTTAAAAATAAAAGGAAATAGTGTGAAGATTATAAAATAATAAAAATAAAAATAAAATATGTAATTAAATGATTCAAATTATTAATTATTTAAATTATCTAAAATATTTTCCCAATGAAAATATATTATGTTATATTATACTCCTTAATGAGATTGGCGTATGACCTATAAATAACAAAAGTAATTAAGAAAAATATGTTATGCAGTAAATGAAATGAAGAAAAATAGTATATAATCTGCAATATCATCGTAAAGTATCAATTTAAATCTATTTAATTTGAAATATATAATACTTAAAAATTAATATCAAGAATTATTTACAAAATTCAAATAAATAATTTTTATTTTAATTTCAAATATTTATTTTGAAATAGAATCCATATAATTAATTAAATAATACTTTTTATATTAAAATTTAAGTTTTTAAGATTTTTTATTATAAATTAAAATATATAGCATTATATCTATATTAATTAAAAATATTAGTATCTAAGCAATAAATAATATAAATGAACTTGAAAAATAAAAAATGTAAAAAGATTATTAACAGTAAATTATGAATCAAGTAATTTAATTAAATTAAAATTTTAATTTATTTAAAAATTTTATTACAAAATAAAATACATTATATTATATTTATTCTATTTAGTGATATATATATATATATATATATATATATATATATATATATATATATATATTAACATTTAAGTTATCTATAATAGGTGTAAACATAAGAAAAAGATATAGAAAAAATATGTAATACAATAAATAAAATGAAGTGAAATAATATATGAATTATAAATTAGTGGTAATTCAAAATAAAATATGTGATTAATTAATTTAATAAACTAAATCATTAAAATATTTAAAATATTTCATGATAAAAATATATTCCATTATATTATATATATTATTTAATGATAATGTCATTTGAATTAAAATAGTAGGGGTAATTAAAAATATATAATAAAATTAAAAATTGTGTTTTAGAAATATAAAATAATAGAAAAGAACTTAGATAAAAGAAAAAAAAATTAAAAGTAAAAAAAAAATAGTGAAAGAAAAGAAAAATAGGCAAATTTGTTCTTGAAAGATGAAGTTTACATTAAATTAGTCTAAAACTTTGTTTTGACATCAAATTAGTCCAACTTTATTTAAATTGACATCAATTTTATCACACCATTAAAGCTACCATTTGCTTTCAAAAATGAAAATTTTATTTAACATTATTTTTATTAGGTGGCCATATATAATCCTACATGGATTTTCTAATTTGGAAGAATATTTTTCACTTAAAAAGAAATCATCAATATAATTCAGTAAAGGAAAAACAAAATCCTAAACACAAGTTTCTACTTCCATTTTAAATAAATTTCCTGATAAAAGAAAATTCTTAAGTCCTATTCATAATAGAGTAGAAAACTGAAGTCAAATTCCTAACCTATTTATGCTTATTACTTCACCAAGTATAAAGATAAAGCTCTTGTAGAAAAGCTAGTGATACTAGAGGATATTGTTGTAGAAACACTAGTGACACCAAAAGTTGTTCTTATAGAAATTCCATCAATGGTGGAGATTGTTCTCGCAAAAGCACCAATGACATCAGAAGTTATTCACCTTTGACACTGTGGCTTCCAGGTCAGGTACGAAGTACCATTTCTTTGTTTCCCTTTATATAGTTTCAAAAAAACTTGTCAATTATGTGGGGTAGAAGACATGGACAAGTTTCAAAGAAATTCTTTGCTATGCAGGGTAGGGAACATTAGCAAGTTTATTTCTTCCATTTTTATGCATAGTTAATAGATATTTAATTGTGCTTTTTGGTCTTCTTTGTGTGTAAATGGTGGAGGTGGGGTAATGTTGTTTCTCTATTTGATTATAAAAGTATTTAGATGCTCACTGTGATTTTTTTTTAAATAAATGGACCTTTGACTAACCATTATGCTTAAAGTATGGTAAGATATGTTTTTCATTAATAAGCATCATTTTAGTAGACTAAAAGGAAGAGGTGGGTTGGGGTGTTTACCTATCTCTGCTTTTTTTTTGTTGCCTTAGTGACATCAAGGCTTATATGCAATAATAAGTAATCTGTTTTTACATTGTCTCTTACTCCTAGAAGTAACTAAATTGAAAAAATGCCATAACAACCAATATTTCTGCTTGTAAAATAGAGTCCTTTGTAACATGGCAAAAATTAATCACAAACTAGGTATAAGTAAACAGTATTGGTAGCCCTTACTCTAGTTAATTTATTTTATAAGAAATTGGTTATTCATTGTTGAATTTTAAAGTATAATTTAGATTAACAGTAGTGAATTTTGGGGGTTGTTTTTGACAAGGTTGCAAGAGGACATTAGAGATGTTAGACAATTGGGTTGTGAGTTCATTTTTGACCAACAAAACGTTAGATTTCAGATTATGATTTCTAATTGAAAAAAATATTGATTAATTATTTTTTGTTCACAATGTAATGTTATAATTTAATTTCTTATATGTGCAGGGATTGTAACTAATGATGAAAGAACTTATGCCAAGTATTCCCTATAGATATTGTGCTAAGCATCTTTCCATGAACATGTAAAAAATATAGAGAGGAAAAGAAATTAGAGATTTATTTTAGGTCATATTAATATGCACTATTGATAGCCAATTTGAGGTAAATATAGAAAAGTTAAAGAAGTTGAATGAGAAGACATGACTTTGGCTAACCAATGTTGCAAAGTCCTTATGGTCTAGGGCTAGGTTTAATATAGTGTAAAAAATCAATCAATTGTGAACAATGCTTGTAAGTAGTTCAATACAACTATAATAAAGTGTAGAACTAAGTCTATAATTACAATGATAGAGTCAATAAAAATAATGCCTGATGTAGAAGTTAATGGATAGTAAAGAGGAAATGAAAAAATATGATAGAACACTTTGTCTTAAAGTTCAAACTAAGTTAGAGTAAAAAAATAAACTTAATAGTGTATCATGGACACCTATATGGGCTGGTAATCTAGATAAGTGTATATTTGAGATGGAGTGCAAGCCTACTAAAGTAGTAGTGAACTTGCAGAAAAGAACTTGCACATATAGGAAGTGGGACTTAAGTGGTATCCCCTATAAACATGCAATTGTAGCACCAATCTATAATGATTAGGAACCCAAAAAATTTATGCATCCATGGTTAACAAAGGAGGTATATTTCCAAATGTACTCCACTTTCATTTAACCAATCACCGAAGAAGAATTTTGGATAAAAATTGGAAAAGAACCATTTAATCCTCTTATCATCAAATGGCCCTCCAGTCATCTTGAGACATTAAGGAAAAAGGCTTTTGAAGCAGCATAAGATCCATACAAGTTAAAGATATGTTATGGACTAGTGACTTGTAACAAGTGTAAATTAAAAGGTCATAATGGTACATCATGCAAAGCTACACCAAGTAAGCCTAAAAAACAAAGGCAAAAAGGTCTCAGGCTATAGAGGAATCCATTGAACATACTTCTAATCAACCTACACAATATAAGCTTAATGAATACCTTTCACAACCCCTACAATAGCTCATTCAACTTTCACAATAGCCCAGTCAACATTCCACACAAATCTAACTTTCTAGTCCACTAATATCATAATAGGTGGAATAACTTTTCTTTAATGACATGTTTATTTTCCATTCCTTAGAAGAAATGTTAATAGGTAGAACAAGTATTCTCATTCTTATCTATTTTATGCTATTTGAGTAGTCCATACAGCATGTGCCTAGCAAGTAGCCTTTATTTTAGTAACCTTCTTATTTGTTTCTACAAACCACTTAACTCTCATAATAGCTCAATCAAGACCTCACATAAATCCATCTTTTTGGCCTACTAACAACATAACAGGTACATTAACTCTAAAAAAAATATGTTAATAAAGGGATACAATAAATAGTTACTTTTATACATTTTATAATTTTAGAGATTAACCCACTTAAGTATATATTTTCTTGTAGAAGCTTGCAAAAAGATAGAGATATGATGTTGGTCATTATAGACCAGAATTTCCAATGCCTAACCTGTCTAGGCTACTAGCTACATAACCCCAAAGAAATGTAAACTAGAATCTTCTTGGTGGTATGCAAGCAATTTCTTTCACTTAGAGAGGACTTCCCTACGTGACAAGGGAGGCCTTATAAGCTACAAGTAGTGGTAGTAAATAAAGATTTTCATCACTTGTTGTTCCAAATTGAAAAGTTATCATCCATAGGAAATAAGAAGAAAAGGAACTAGCATTAAATTCTAGCTCTTAAGGAGAAAGCAACTACAATCAGTTGCAATGTACCTTTGTTTATTCAATTAAAGATTTAAGTAATATTATACATTTTGGTCATGTTTTTTGTGATATTGCTCATCTAGTTAAGCAACTAGATAGATACAGTAGCTCCTTTAAAATCTCTTGTAATACGATTAATTGAATAATGCCATGCCCTTGTTTTGAATCGAAATGCATAGGTAATTTTATGTTAAAATCCAAGACTTTGTTCTCTTTCTTTATCTGTGTTAATATATGTAGGCTTTATTTTAAGTTAAATTCTAATCCTTTGTTCTTATTTTTCATTTATGTTAACATATGTGTTCCATTTGAAGTTAAATTTTAAGCTTTTGTCCTCCTTTTCATGCATTCATTATATACAAGCTAAGAAAGTGGTACTTTGAACTGGTTTTCCTTCAACATAACATAAAATTTAATGGCAAACATAAATAATAGAACTAAAACTACCATTAAGTTAGACCACTTGAGTATGTATAAAAATACACAAAACTTTTATGAAATGTTTTTACTGGTTCACATATTAATTAATTGAACTTATGATTAACATCCTGAAAAGATAAATTTTGTTTTTCATTTTGAACAACATTTTTAGATGTCCAACATAACTAGTGTCAACTATAAGTTCATATCAATAAAGAACATGGACTAATATATTTAAATTTAACATAATTAATTAAACTTCACTAACAATATACATAACACAAGAGTACACGATTCTTCTAAAGCTATTATTTTTCATCATTTTACTCAATTTGAATGCAATATTCTTTTACTTCAAACACATTATTACAATGAACAGTGTAATAAAAAATCCCCAGAAGCACATTAGAGCTAATGCATATACTTTCATAGTCTTCATTTCCTCTTAAAGTTGTCTAATCTTTTTTTAAAGTATAATGATTTGCTCTTCAACAAGATATTCCTTTGCTTCAACTAGTTTCTTGCATGGAGGAGAGTCCACAAATATGTCATCTTCCTATTGGAAAAACTCACATGAAAATTTCTTATCCTACAAAAAAAATATAAAAATTATCAAACAAATCAAATTAACATTATGCATAGAACAACCATAAAAGATTAAGAATGGAATTTTTGTCAAATATTACCATGTAAAATGGGCATCTATAAAATTGCTTCTCTAGACTCTTAGTAGTTTTTAAGATGAGAATGATAGCTTTTCTAGGGCAAACACAATACACCATAGCTTCAATTATCTCAGAAGAAGTTATTACGTAAGCTTCCATTTGCATTTTCTTCATAAATCAGAGCAAAGATTCATTCACCATGGACAATCCAATCTTTGTCTTAGGTTCGCTCCTTCTATGATAGATTAAGTTAGATCTTGCTTCCATGGATGAAGAGTAGTGACATAGTAGCAATAAAATAACAATAAAGTTTGGAAAAGCATAATTTCAATGTTTAGGGATTTCAGAATTATGATGTTTCAAATGATAAAACAATTAATTATCTAACTTAGATTTCTCTAAAAAAATATTTCCCAAGTGAAAATTACATTAGGCATATTCAATTGGTATGTAAGCATGAAACTGGAATGGCTAATGTCGAGACTAAATTGATGTCAAAACATATTTTTGGGCTAATTTGATGCCAACTTCATCTTTTAGTGACAAGTTTGCTTATTTACTCAAAAGAAAAATGAAACTGAAGTGGGAATTGGCAAGAGAGGAAAAGGAATGCGCTACATGTGACAAGTAAATTTTAAAAGCAAAATAGGATAGGATAGGAAAAATGTGAGATTTTTTTATAAATAGATGGATTGATTAATCTATTTGACCAAAGGCTTTAGTATTGAAATTTTAAATACTCTTTATAATTCCAAACAAAGAATTTAGTGAGTTGGAATTTAAGTACCCTTTATCATTACATGACTATAAATTTATTTTTATTCCTATAATATTGAATTTTTATCAATTTTTTTATTAAAAGTGTATATAATTTGATTCTTAAAAAATTAAAAACTTTAAAATTTTAGTTCTTCCATACAATAATTTAGTATTTCTATTCATGTATGAAACAATTAAATTTTGATGATTTTTAATTTTATAAAAATTAAATTAATATAAACTTTAGTCAATGATAAAAGTAATAAAAACTTAATTTTATAAAGATCAAAATAATTTTTAATTTAATTATATTATCTTTTTAAATTATTCCGTCCAAACACGGTAAAATATCTTAATTTTATAGTATTCACTAGGAATTATCACGATGTAACTTGGGAATTGTACATTTTTAGCTCCACAAGGTAAGGTATAAAGCAAGTCACCACAAACAAAATATTAAGGATAAGGTAATAATATATTACTTTGACTCATGAAATTTCGTTATTATAAGATTATTATATTTTTTCTTTATGACCTAATATATATATCCTTATTCAAATATAGTTTATATCATAATTATTTTATAGTGGTTGATAATTATAAATTTACATTTTATAATAATAATAAACATATTTATTATATTTTACCTATTTCATATATTGATAATAAAAATTACTATTTTTAAAATTAAAATAGGTTAAGACTAAATTAGGGATAATAAATAAGTTAGGTTTAGAAAAAAATATTAATATTTTTAAGAATAAAATAGTTTAAGACTAAACAATAATTATTAACAAGGGTGGAGTGATATAACAATAAGTAAGTTAAAATTAAATTAGGAATGATAAATTTCATTCAAATTCTATCTTGGTATAACATATTTAAATGGAGTAGATTAATTTATTTTATATTGACTATATAAAATAAGTTAATCAGATTAAAATCTGTTATTTTATATAAGATATAAAATATAACAATATTTACTTATAATATTATGTTTACCTTATACGATACATTCCTTCAACTTTTTTTTTTCCACCTTATTATATTTCACATAGAAATATTATGGAGCCGTGAATATCAATTAAGAATATTTTGTTTGTTAACTATTCTTTGAATACATAACATCAGAGAGCTCGATATTTTCATTAATGTCAAGAAAAATTTATAAAATAATTTTATCAACTTTTAGATATTACTTCTAAACATTGTCATTCTAAATATACTAAAGCTAGCACTTGCCTTTTTTTTTAATATATATATATATATATATATATATATATATATATATATATATATTAAAAAATGAAAATTAAGCGATTGATAGTAATACGGAGGTTATTATATGTTTAAGTTTGAAATTTATAAATGGAGGCGAGCTGCTTGGAAAGTTACCAACGAGAATTCATGTGCGTATTCGAGTAGAATTCTCAATGAAGGGAAAATTACAATACCCTTACAAATTTAGGGGTGCATATGCCATGGTCAGATGGCTTTGTAAATGGGAACCTGGATATCTAGTTTTCAACACAAGTAGTGAATTTGAAACAGCCGAAGAATTCGTCAATGGGAGACGAAAAGGTAGGAGGGCGAAAGTGAAAAATACAAATAATGTGGAAGGTTGAAAACTGGATCTTTCGTGACGAATTGGACTGAAATTGAGGAATGAAATGATGATCCAACCAAAGGTGCTAATTTGCATTCACAAGCCAATATGAGAGGCCTTGTATGGACTCCCTATTTTAAAGCTATATTTTTGCTTATCCATAAGCATACTTAACATCGCATTAAATCCAACCAGAAATGAAATCTCTGAACCAACAATTTCACCATCAATCATCACATGAATTTTCCTGTAAGTTTTATTTCCTTGGCCATTTGATAAACAGTTAGCACTGACATACAAATTCGAAGAATTATATTATTATAATTCATTGTTTCCATAAGAAGAGACCTACAATTCTATAATTACTCTGTGGATGCTTTAAGGAATTCAAATTTTCCTTGAAGGCAAATATGTCACATTTTCAATTCTTCCTTGGCCATTTGTTAAACAGTTAGCAGTGACATAAAAATTCGAAGGATCATATTTTTAAAATTCATTGTTTCCATGAGAAGAGACCTACAATTCTATGATTACTCTGGGGGTACTTTAAGGAATTTAAATTTTCTTTGAGGGCAAATCCGTCACATCAATACTGAACCAAAATCTGCCATCTTCATCATCATCTGATATTGAAATGATCAAATCGGCCGATGATTCATTGAAATCCAAAGTCTCATCCTCCATGTCCCCTACATTTGATTGTTGTTTATAAGATTCCCTTCCCAGACTAAAATAAATTTGTCGCCACACTATCTTACTTTTCGATTCAAATCTCCACCGAAGGCCAAAATCTTTCCTGATACAGTAATCCTTGCAAGCTAAAAGGACACATAACGTGTTGACATGGAAACTCTGTCGTGAGTATGTATGCTTTAAAAAAGTATACGAGTATGGAAGCCTCAATCTCTCAATAGTCCCATTCTCATTAATTTGCTTAAACAATTTTTCAAAAAAAATAATAATAATAATAATAACAATTTGTGGTGCATGAGGTTCCAACATGAAGTTGAAAGGACAGAATTAAAGGATTAGTATCGATGACTTCGAGACTTTACCTTATGAAAGGGAGAAAAGTCATGTTAAGACTTAAGGGGTAAGGGGTAAAAATGACGTAATTTGAAGAATTATATGATGATAATTTGTGTAATCAAATGTAATAATTCTATTTCTACTTTCTCTCCTACATTTTTTGCTCATTTTTTCATTCGTGTAAGGAAAAAAATTATGAACTTATAAAAAAATAACTTAATTAATTTAATTTTTTTAGTATGGAAAAGAGAATAAGGGAGAGAAAATATAAATAGCATTATTTTATAAAACAAACTCATCATATGTTGTCCCTTTCTTTCCTTCTTTTCTAGTCTTGAATTGATTTTTCTCGCTTCTATTAGGGTAGTTTCGAAGTCACCAATGCTCGACATTAAATGAGTAATTAAGTGCACGCCACATGTTTGGATTCTGGTTTGCTTGTGTTTAATATTATGTTGAAATTTTGACTAAAATATGCTACTGGAAGAGAATAAAAGGAACTGAATAAAAAAAAAGTAATGTCGAGCATTGCTGACTTTGAAACTACCCTAATAGAAGGGAGAAAAATCAATTAAAGATTAGAAAAGAAGGAATGAAAGGGACAACATATGAAGAGTATATTGTATTAAATAATGCTATTTATATTTTCTCCTTCTTATTCTCTTTTCTATATTAAAAAAATTAAACTAATTAAGCTCATTTTTTATAAGTTCATAATTTTTTTTCTTACACTAATAAAAAAATGAGCAAAAAAATGAAGGAGAGAAAGTAGAAATAGAATTACTATGTTTGATTACACAAGTTATAATCATATAATTCTTCAAATTACGTCATTTTTACCCCTTATCCACTTAAGTCATAACATGGCTTTTCTCCCTTTCATAAGCTAAAGTCTCGAAGTCATCAGTATTAATCCTTTAATTCTGTCCTTTCACCTGCATGTTGTAACCTCATGCACCACAAATTGTTATTATTATTTTTTTCTCAAAAATTCTTTAAGCAAATTAATGAGAGTGGGACTATTGAGAGATCGAGGCTTCCATACTCGTATACTTTTTCAAAGCATACATACTTACGGCAGAGTTTCAATGTCAACACGTTATGTGTCCTTTCAGCGAGCAAGGATTACTGTATCAGGAAAGATTTTGGCCTTCGGTGAAGACTTGAATCGAAAAGCAAGATTGTGTGACGACAAATTAATTTGAGTGTGGGAAGGCAATCTTACAAACAGCAATCAAATGTTCAGGACATGGAGGATGAGACTTTGGATTTCAATGAATCATCGCCCGGTTTGATTATTCCAATATTAGATTATGAGGGTAATGGCAGATTTTGGTGTAGAATTGAGAATGTGACGCATTTGCCTTCAAAGAAAATGTGACAGATTTGCCTTCAAATAAAATTCAAATTCCTTAGAGCACCCACAGAGTAATTATAGAATTGTAGGTCTCTTCCCATGGAAACAATGAATTTTAATAATATAATCCTTCGGATTTGTATGTCACTGCTAACTGTTTAACAAATGGCCAAGGAAATGAAATTTACAGGGAAATTTATGTGATGATTGATGGTGAAATTGTTGGTTCAGAGATTGCATTTCTGGTTGGATTTAACGTGATGTTAAGTATGCTTATGAATAAGAAAAAACATAGCTTTAAAATAAGAGTCCATACAAGGCCTCTCAAATTGGTTTGTGAATGCAAATTAGCACCTTTGGTTGGATCATCATTTCATTCCTCAATCGTTCAAGTAAATCCAATTGGTGATGAAAGATCCAGTTTTCAACCTTCCCCATTACTTGTTTTTTCACTTTTGCCCTCGTACCTTTCTACCTACTTCCGCTGTTTCAAATTCACTAGTTGTGTTGAAAACTAGATATCCAGGTTCCCATTTACAAAGCCATCTGTCAAGGGCATATGTGCCCTAAATTTGTACGGGTATTGTAATTTTCCCCTTATTGAGAATTCTATTCGAATATGTACATTAATTTTCGTCAGTAACTTTCCAAGCAACTCCTACCTCTAGATATAAATTTCAAGTTTAAACATATAATAACCTTTGAATTACTATCAATCGCTGAATTTTCATTTTTTTCAGAAAGTAAAAAGATACACACACCTAAAATGCCAAGTGCCAGCTTCAGTATATTTAGAATGACAGTGTCTACAAGTAATATTTAAAAGTTGATAAAATTATTTTATAAATTTTTATTGACATTAGTGAAAAGATCGAGCTCTCTGATGTTATGTATTCAAAGAATGATTAACAAACAATATTCTTAATTGATATTCAGGGCTCCATAAGATTTCTATGTGAAATATAATAAGATGGAAAAAAAAAGTTAAAGGAATGTATCATATAAGATAAACATAATAATATAAGTAAATATTATTTTATTTTATCAAATATTTTGATCATATATAAGATAATATATTTTAATCTGATTAACTTATTTTGCATAGTCAATATAGAATAAATTAATCAACTCCTTTTAAATATGTTATAACAAGATACAATTAGAGTGAAGTTTATCATTCCTAATTTAATTTTAATTTACTTATTGTTATATCACTCCACCCTAATCAATAATTATTTTTTAGCCTTAAACTATTTTAATTTTAAAAATAATAATAATTATTATTAATATATGAAATTGGTAAAATATAATAAATATATTTATTATTATTATATTATAAAAGGTTGAAAATTTATAACTGTCAAATGCTATAAAATAATTAGGATATAAATTATTTTCAAATAAGGATATGTATATTAAGTTATAAAATAAAAATATATTAATTTTATAATAATAGAGCTTCATGAGTCAAAATAATATATTATTACCTAATCTTAATATTTTGTTTAGGGCAACTTGCTTTGTACCTTGTCTTGTGCAACAAAAAGTGTACAATTCACAAGCTACATCATGATAATTCATAGTGAATATTGTAAAATTAAGATATTTTACCATGTTTGGATGGGATAATTTAAAGAGGTAATACAATTAAATTAAAAATTTATTTGATTCTTGTAAAATTAAATTTTTATTAATTTCATTCTTGACTTGGAGTTTATATCAATTTAATCCTATCATACATGAATGGAAATACTAAATTACTATATGAAAGAACTAAAATTTGAAAATTTTTAATTTTACAAAAATCAAATTATATATGCTTTTAATCAGAAAAAATTGATAAAATTTCAATATTATAGGAATAAAAATAAATTTATAGTCATGTAATTATAGAGGGTACTTAAACTCCAAGTCACTAAATTCTTTGTTTGGAACTATAGAGAGTATTTAAAATTTCAACTTACTAAAGCCTTTGGTTGGATAGATTTTATTGGAATCAATTAATCAATCTATCTATGAAAAAAAATCTTATATTTGTCCTACCCTATACTACTTTTTTTTGCTTTTAAAATTTATTTGCCATGTGTAGTCCAATTCTTTTGTTGTTTTCCTACTAATTCCCACTTTATTTTCTTTCTTTTGAGTAAATAGGAAAATTTGTCCTTGAAAGATGAAGTTGACATCAAATTAGTCCAAAACTTCATTTTAACATCAATTTAGTCCCACCTTTAATCATTCTATTGTCATGCTTACGTGGCAATTAAATATGCCTAATGTAATTCTAACATGGACAATTTTTTTTTAAGAAATCTAAGTGGATAATTAATTGTTTTATCTTTTGAAGAAAGCATCATAATTATGAAAGCCTTAAATGATGAAATTCTACTTTCTCAGACTTTGTTGTCACTTTGTTGCTACTCTGTCATTACTCTTCATCCATGGAAGTCATATCTAACTCAAGCTATCATAGAAGGAGGGAAACTAGGACAAAGATTAGATTGTTTGAGGTGAATGAATCTTTACCCCAATCTATGAAGAAAATGCAAATGGAAGTTAAGGTAACATCTTCTTTTGAGATAAGCAAAGTTATGGTGTATTGTAATTGCCTTAGAAAAGCTATCATTCTAACCTCAAAAACTACTAAGAATTCAAGGAGGCAATTTTATATATGCCCATTTTACATGGTAATATTTAACAAAAATTCCATTATTGATCTTTATGGTTGTTCTATGCATAATGTTAATATGATTCGTTTGATAATTTTTATATTTTTTATATAGAACAAGAACCTTTCATGTGAGTTTTTCCAATGGGAAGAGGACATATTTATGGACTCTCCTCCATGTGAGAAACTAGTCGAAGCAAAGGAATATCATGTTGAAGAGCAAATCAATACACTTTAAAAAATATTAGACAAATTAAAGAGGAAATGAAGATTATGAAAGTATATGGATTAACTCTAATGTGCTTCTAGGAATTTTTTGTTTTATTGTTCATTGTGATAATGTGTTTGAAGTAGATGAATATTACATTCTAACTAAGTAAAATGATGAAAAATAATAGTTTTGGAAGAAGGGCATATTGTTGTGTTAGGTATATTGTTAGTGAAGTTTAATTAATTATGTTAAGTTTAAATATATTAGTCAATTTTCCTCATTGATATGAACATGTAATTGATGTTGGTTATGTTGGAAATTTAAAAATGTTATTAAAAATGAAAAACAAAATTTATCTTTTTGGATGCTAATCATAAGTTCAATTAATTTATATGTGAACTAGTTAAAACATTTCTTAAAAGTTTCATGTATTTTTATACATACTTAAGCGCTCTAACTTAATGGTAGTTTTAGTTCCATTATTTATTCCTATCATCAAAATTTGTGTTATATTGAAGGAAAACTAGTTCAGAGTACCAATTTCTTAACTTGTATATGGTGAATGCATGAAAAAGGAGGACAAAGGCTTAAAATTTAACTCCAAATGAAACCTATATATATTAACATAAATGAAAAAAGACAACAAAGGCTTAGACTTTAACTTAAAATGAAGTCTATATATATTAACACAAATGAAGAAAGAACAAAGGCTTGGATTTTAACATGAAATGACTTGTGCATTTTGATTCAAAACAAGGACATGGCATTTTTCAATCAACCATATTGTAATAGATTTTATAAAAGCTACTACATCCATCTAGTTGCTCAACTAGACAAGCAAATATCATAAAAAATGACCAAAATGTATAATATTACTTAAATCCTAACTTACATAAACAAATATACATTGCAATGGATTGTAGTTGTTTTCATCTTAAAAGCTAGAATTTGATGCTAGTTCCTCTTCTTCTTGTTCCTAGTAGATGATGACTTTTCAATTGGAAAACAAGTGATGAAAATCTTTGTTTATTGCTATTGCTTGTAGCTTGTAAGGTCTCTCTTATGACATAGGGAAGTCCTCTCCAAGTGAAAGAAGTTGCTTGCATACCACTTAGAAGATCCTAGTTTGCATTTCTTAGGGGCTATGTAACTAGTAGCCTAATTGGGTTGGGCATTATCAAATTTGGTCTATAATGACCAATATCATATCTCCATCCTTTTGCTAGCTCCTACAAGAAAATATATACTTAAATGGACTAACCTCTAAAATTATAAAATGCATAAAAGTAATTATTTATTGCAACCTTTTATTAACATATCTTTCAAGGAATAAAATGTTAACCATATCATAAGAAAAGAGTTAATATACTTATTATGATGTTAATAGGCCAAAAAAGTTGGATCTGTGTGCAGTCTTGATCAAGCTTCTATGAGATTTGAATGGTTTGTAGAAACAAATGAAAGGGTTGCTGCTGTGAGGGTTGCTTATTAGGCACATGATGTATGGATTGCTCAAATGGTGTAAAATGCATAAGAATGAGAATACTTATTCTACTGATTAACATTTCTTATAAGGATTAAATAATAAACATATCATAAGAGAAAATTTATTCCACCTATTGTGATATTAGTAGGCTAGAAGGCTTATATTGTGTGGATTACTCGAAGTATGTTCAATGGATTCATCTATGGGCCGAGACATGCTTGCCTTTTTCTTGGGCCTACTTAATGCATCTTTATATGATCTAGCATTATGAACATTTAATTTACACTTGCTAGAATTCACTGGTCCATAACATGTTTTTAACTTGTATGGATCTTATGCTTCTTCAGGAGCTCTCTTCCTTAATGTCTTAGGACAACCAGGGAGCATTTAATGATAAAAGGATTAAGTGGTTCATTAGGTTTAAAATTGTTCTTTGATGCTTGGTTTGATGACAGTGGAGTACACTTGGAAATATACCTCCTTTGTTAACCATGGATGCACAAATTTTTCTAGTTCCCTATCATTATAGCCTAATGTTGCAACTAAATGTTTACAAGGGATACTACTTAAGTCCTACTTCCTACATGTGCAAGTTCCTTTCGTCAAGTTGACCATTATTTTAGTATGCTTGCATTCTACCTTAAATATAAACCTATCTGGATCACCAGCCCATATAAAAGTCTATAATACACTATTAAGTTTGTTTTTCTCCAACTTAGTTTGCATTCTAGGACAAAGTAGCCTATCATATTTTTTTTCATTTCCTCCCTCCTATCTATTAGCTTTAGGTAGTTTTATTGACTATGCCATTGTAATTGTAAGCTTAGTTCTATATTTTATTATAGTTATATTGAACTGTTCACAAGCATTGTTCACGATTGAATGACTTTTTAATGCTATTATAAACCTAGTGCTAGACCATGAGGACTTTGAAACATTGGTCAATCATAACTGATGTGCACATCGTAATACACCAAAATTAGTTTAAAACTAGTTTGCTAAAGAAATAATATAGTAAAGTGACACCACTAAGTTGCACCCTTAGTGATCCATTGATATTATTTTTTTTAATTGAATTTTTAATAATATTTACACAATTATTATGTTATTAATGCACTAAAAATAAAAAAACACTAATGCAAACAAAATACAAATGCAACAAAATAGAATACTATAACAGAATAGATGCAATATGCTATATGCTATATGAAAATTATGCAGAACATAAAATGTAGAATTAGGGTGGGTTGTTTACATAAAATTAAAGAATAATAATAAACTAAGAAAGCACAAAATAAAAGTGAAATAGAAGGTAAACAAAAGGAACTCAATGTAATAGAACAGTCAATTCAAGGAATTGAGAGCTCTAAATTGGATTAATTATGAATCAATTAAGATTTAAATTTTCTAATTAATTCTTCAATCTTGAATCACATGAAATTCCTATAATAATTTATGAATCTTATGCTAGATGATCATCTTAATTAAGATTAGCCAATTAAGTAATTGCTATAATCTTATTAGCTAGATCAAAACTGATATAATGATGGAAATCTATTAAATTGAGAAATTAAATTAGAAATCTCTAAATTAATCCCTTAATCCCTTGCCTCTATGTGTAAAACTATGATTCATCAACCATAATTTGATATTAAAATAGCAGAGGATTAGAAATTAAAAGAATGAATATTAATTATATCAAATCAACATTCAATACAAGTAATTTTAAGAATTTAGCACAAATAAATAGGAGAAAAGGAAAATTAATTAAAGAAAATTAATATTACAATTCATGATCTTATCATCCTTAAGAGGAGATCCTCAAATTCCTTGAATCAGCTCTAAATTTAAGCTTCCATTGATGAAGAACAAACTAGAAGCAAGAAGAAAAAGAGAAAAGCTATATTATTAAATGCTATGTAGAGTCTAAATAGTCTCCAGCTCTTTTGCCTTTTATATAATCTAATTAGCTTAAAACCCTACTGGACTTGGATTGTATGACTCTTAGAAGTCCAGCCTTATTTCTAATAAGATAATTAACTTTAACAATTATAGCAGTAAATTCTTGCAAGTCTAACTTCTAACTAGTATAAGACCATTAAGTTAATGTAATTTGGAAAGCTCATAAAAATTAAAGTTGTAGGCCTATGTCTTATGAAAATTTAAGCATTGGTTCTATGTTAATTTAACCTCTATGCCTCCAAATATGTCCTAAAAATCGAGGCAGGCTCAGCTATGATAGAAACACTAACTTCAATTTCTTAATCACATATGATGTCCAAAACATCTAAGTTAGGCTTGGGTTGAAAAATAAAAGTTGTGGATCTCTTTTTAAGCTTTATAATAATATACACTTTTCCTTAAGTTGACATTTAAAACTCAAAATTTAGCTAAGAAACATAAATAGTATCAAAATCTAACATTTATCGAATAAATTTAAAATATTGTAAAATTAACCCAAAATTATAAAATAAGATCAATTTTATAAAATTAAGCACATATAACACTTAAGAGATATAAAATAGGAGAAAATAAAATAGTAACCATTTTTCTCATCAAGAGCCACACTTTCTTATTCAACTTCTTTAACTTCTTCATATTTGCCTTAGATTGGATATCAATAACACACATTGATGTGGCCAAAAATAAATCCCTAATCTCTTTTCCTCTCCTTCTTTTTGGCATGTTCATGGAAAGGTGTTTAGCACAATATCTATAAGGAACACTTAGCATAAATTCTTTCATAATCAACAGCAATCCTTACACATATAAGAAATTAAATTATTACATTACATTGTGAAGCAAAAATAATTAATCAGTAATTTTTTTTTCAATTTGAAATCTAGCCTTTTGCTGGTTAGATATGAACTCATAACCTAATGTCTAGCATCCCCAATGTCCTCTTACAACCTTATCCCTCGAAATTCACTGCTATCAATTTAAATTATACTTTAAAATTCAACAATGAATAATCATTTTTTTATAAAATAAATTAATTAAAGTAAGAGCCACCAATACTATTTACTTATATATATCATTTGTGTTAATATAGATGTTGGATTCATTTCCTAGTTTGTGATCAATTTTTGCCATTATGAAGGACTCTATTTTGTAAGCAGAAATTTTTGTTATTTTGGTGTGTTTTCAGTTTAGTTACTTTTAGGAGTGAGATACAATGAAAAAAATAAATTACTTATTCGTGTATATAGGCCTTGATGTCTTTTAAGTAAACAAAAAGATAAACCATAAATAGGTAAACACCCCACTCCCACCTTTTCCTTTTACAATTCTAAAATGATGCTTATCAACAAAAAATATATCTTACCATACTTTAAGTATGATGGTTAGTCAAAGGTCCATTTATAGAAAAAAAAAATCATAGTAAGCATCTAAATACTTTTACAATCAAATAGATATATAACACTAACCACCTCCACCATCCACACATAAAGAAGACAAAAAAATACAATTAAATATCCATTAAGTATACACAAAAAGAGGAAGAAATAGACTTGTCAATGTCCCCTATCCCACTTAGTAGAGAAGTTTTTTGAAACTTGTCAATGTCTTCTATCTCATATAGCTAACAAGTTGTTTAAAACTATAAAAAGGAAAACAAAGAAATGGGATTTCGTACCTTTCTTGGAAGCCACAATGTTAATGGCGAACAACTTTCGGTGTCATTGACACTTCTACAAGAATAACCTCTAGGGTCAATGGCATTTCTATGAGAATGACCTTTAGTGTCACTAGTGCTTTTGCAACAATATGTTGGTGAGTTTAAGCAGGAGAGTATCTTTACTCTAGGATTTGGTTTTCTAAAATATAAAATTCATTCAAAGGATAACAATCGATGAAAAATTACAAGAAGTAGGTAGTTATAAATTTAAAAATTATTTTCATCATTTATTATTATTTATAAAATTTTTAGTCCCATCTTACGCTTTAAAATATATTCTGGAAGAGCCCAATCTCACTAGGCTAATAACGAATAAGCAAACGCCAAAATATTAAATGAGTAATTAAGTGCACGCCACATGTTTGGATTCTGGTTTACTTATATTTAATATCATGTTGAAATTCTGATTAAAGTGTACTACTGAAACAGAATGAAAGGAACTGAATAAAATAAGTAATGTCGAGCATTGGTGACTTCGAAACTACCCTAATAGAAGGGAGAAAAATCAATTCAAGACTAGAAAAGAAGGAAAGAGAGGGACAACATATGATGAGTCTGTTTTATAAAATAATGCTATTTATATTTTCTCTCTCTTATTCTCTTTTCCATACTAAAAAAATTAAATTAATTAAGTTATTTTTTTATAAGTTCATAATTTTTTTTCCTTACACGAATGAAAAAATGAGCAAAAAATGTAGGAGAGAAAGTAGAAATAGAATTATTACATTTGATTACACAAATTATCATCATATAATTCTTCAAATTACGTCATTTTTACCCCTTACCCTTTAAGTCTTAACATGAGTTTTCCCCCTTTCATAAGGTCAAGTCTCGAAGTCATCGATATTAATCCTTTAATTCCGTCCTTTCAACTTCATGTTGGAACCTCATGCACCACAAATTGTTATTATTATTATTATTATTATTTGAAAAATTGTTTAAGCAAATTAATGAGAATGGGACTATTGAGAGATTGAGGCTTCCATACTCGTATACTTTTTTAAAGCATACATACTCACGACAGAGTTTCCATGTCAACACGTTATGTGTCCTTTTAGCTTGCAAGGGAAAGATTTTGGCCTTCGGTGGAGATTTGAATCGAAAAGCAAGATAGTGTGGCGACAAATTTATTTTAGTCTGGGAAGGGAATCTTACAAACAACAATCAAATGTAGGGGACATAGAGGATGAGACTTTGGATTTCAATGAATCATCGGCCGATTTGATCATTTCAATATCAGATGATGATGGGGATGGCAGATTTTGGTTCAGTATTGATGTGACGGATTTGCCCTCAAAGAAAATTTAAATTCCTTAAAGCACCCCCAGAGTAATCATAGAATTGTAAGTCTCTTCTCATGGAAACAATGAATTTTAATAACATGATTCTTCCAATTTCTATGTCACTGCTAACTGTTTAACAAATGGCCAAGGAAGATTTGAAAATGTGACATATTTGCCTTCAAGGAAAATTTGAATTCCTTAAAGCATCCACAGAGTAATTATAGAATTGTAGGTCGCTTCTTATGGAAACAATGAATTATAATAATATAATTCTTCGAATTTGTATGTCAGTGCTAACTGTTTATCAAATGGCCGAGGAAATGAAACTTACAGGAAAATTCATGTGATGATTGATGGTGAAATTGTTGGTTCAGAGATTTCATTTTTGGTTGGATTTAATGCGATGTTAAGTATGCTTATGGACAAGCAAAAACATAGCTTTAAAATAAGAGTCCATACAAGGCCTCTCATATTGGCTTGTGAATGCAAATTAGCACCTTTGGTTGGATCATCATTTCATTCCTCAATTGTTCAAGCAAGTCCAATTGGTCGCGAAAGATCCAGTTTTCAACCTTCCACATTATTTGTATTTTTCACTTTCGCCCTCGTACCTTTTTGTCTCCCATTGATGAATTCTTCTGCTGTTTCAAATTCACTAGTTGTGTTGAAAACTAGATATCCAGGTTCCCATTTACAAAGCCATCTGACCATGGCATATGCGCCCCTAAATTTGTAAGGGTATTGTAATTTTCCCTTCATTGAGAATTCTACTCGAATACGCACATGAATTTTCGTTGGTAACTTTCCAAGCAGCTCGTCTCTATTTATAAATTTCAAGTTTAAACATATAATAACCTCCGTATTACTATCAATTGCTTAATTTTCATTTTTTAATATATATATATATATATATTATAAAAAAGGCAAGTGCTAGCTTTAGTATATTTAGAATGACAATGTTTAGAAGTAATATGTAAAAGTTGATAAAATTATTTTATAAATTTTTCTTGACATTAATGAAAAGATCAAGCTCTCTGATGTTATGTATTCAAAGAATAATTAACAGACAATATTCTTAATTGATATTCACGGCTCCATAATATTTTTGTGTGAAATATAATAAGGTCGAAAAAAAAATTTGAAGGAATGTATCATATAAGATAAACATAATATTATAAGTAAATATTGTTATATTTTATATCTTATATAAAATAATATATTTTAATCTGATTAACTTATTCTATATAGTCAATATAAAATAAATTAATCTACTCCATTTAAATATGTCATAACAAGATAGAATTTGAATGAAATTTATCATTCCTAATTTAATTTTAACTTACTTATTGTTATATCACTCCACCCTTGTTAATAATTATTGTTTAGCCTTAACCTATTTAATTCTTAAAAATATTAATGTTTTTTTTCTAAACCTAACTTATTTATTATCCCTAATTTAGTCTTAACCTATTTTAATTTTAAAAATAGTAATTATTATTATCAATATATGAAATAGGTAAAATATAATAAATATGTTTATTATTATTATAAAATGTTGAAAATTTTATAATTATCAACTACTATAAAATAATTATGATATAAATTATTTTTGAATAAGAATATATATATATTAGGTTATAAAGAAAAAAATATAATAATTTTATAATAATGAAATTTCATGAGTCAAAGTAACATATTATTACCTCATCCTTAATATTTTGCTTGTGGTGACTTGATTTATACCTTACCTTGTGGAGCAAAAAATGTACAATTCCCAAGCTACATCGTGATAATTCCCGGCGAATAGTGTAAAATTAAGATATTTTACCGTGTTTGGATGGGATAATTTATAAAGATAATATAATTAAATTAAAAATTATTTTGATCTTTATAAAATTAAGTTTTTATTACTTTTATCATTGACTAAAGTTTATGTTAATTTAATTCTTATAAAATTAAAAATCATCAAAATTTAATCATTTCATACATGAATAGAAATACTAAATTATTGTATGAAAGAACTAAAATTTGAAATTTTTTAATTTTATAAGAATCAAATTATATACACTTTTAATAAAAAAATTGATAAAAATTCAATATTATAGGAATAAAAATAAATTTATAGTCATGTAATGATAAAGGGTACTTAAATTCCAACTCACTAAATTCTTTGTTTGGAATTATAAAGAGTATTTAAAATTTCAACTATTAAAGCCTTTGATCAGATAGATCAATCAATCTATCTATTTATAAAAAAATCTCACATTTGTCCCATCCTATCCTATCTAATTTTGCTTTTAAAATTTACATGTCACATGTAGCCTATTCCTTTTGTTCTCTTGCCAATTCCCACTTCAGTTTCCTTTTTCTTTTGAATAAATGGGCAAAATTGTCACTAAAAGATGAAGTTGACATCAGATTAGCCCAAAACTTTGTTTTGACATCAATTTAGTCTCGACGTTAACCATTCCAGTTTCATGCTTACATGCCAATTGAATATGCCTAATGTAATTTTGACTTGGGCAATATTTTTTTAGAGAAATCTAAGTTAGACAATTAATTGTTTTATCATTTGAAGCATCATAATTCTAAAATCCCTAAACATTGAAATTATGCTTTTCCAAACTTTGTTGTCACTCTATTGCTACTATGTCATTGCTCTTCATCCATGGAAGCAAGATCTAACTCAAGATATCATAGAAGGAGCAAAACTAAGACAAAGATTGGATTGTCTATGGTGAATGAATCTTTGCCCTAATTTATGAAGAAAATGCAAATGGAAGCTGAGGTAACATATTCTTTTGAGATAATCGAAGCTGTGGTGTATTATGTTTGCCTTAGAAAAGTTATCATTCTCACCTTAAAAACTACTAAGAATCTAGAGAAGCAATTTTATAGATGTCCATTTTACATGGTAATATTTAACAAAAATTCCATTCTTAATCTTTTATGGTTGTTTTATGTATAATGTTAATTTAATTTGTTTGAAAATTTTTATATTTTTTTTGTAGGATAAGAACTTTTTGTGTGAGTTTTTCCAATAGGAAGATGACATATTTGTGGACTCTCCTCCATGCAAGAAACTAGTTAAAGTAAAGGAATATCATGTTGAAGAGCAAATTAATACACTTTAAAAAAATATTAGACAAATTTAAGAGGAAATGAAGATTATGGAAGTATATGCATTAGCTCTGATGTGCTTTTAGGGATTTTTTGTTCTACTATTCATTGTAATAATGTGTCTGAAGTAGAAGAATATTGCATTCAAATTGAGTAAAATGATGAAAAACAATAGTTTTGGAAGAATGCTGTACTCTTGTGTTATGTATATTGTTGGTCAAGTTTAATTAATTGTGTTAAATTTGAATATATTAGTCCATTTTCTTCATTGATATGAACTTGTAGTTGACACTAGTTATGTTGGACATCTAAAAATGTTGTTCAAAATGAAAAACAAATTTTATCTTTTCGGATGTTAATCACAAGTTCAATTAATTAATATATGAACTAGTAAAAATATTTCATAAAAGTTTTATGTATTTTTATGCATACTCAAGTGGTCTAACTTAATGGTAGTTTTAGTTCTATTATTTATGTTTGCCATCAAATTTTATGTTATGATGAAGGAAAACCAATTCAAAGTACCACTTACTTAACTTGTATATAGTAAATGCATGAAAAAGGAGGATAAAGGCTTAAAATTTAACTCCAAATGGAACACATATATGTTAACATAAATGAAAAAGAAGAACAAAGGATTAGAATTTAACTTAAAATAAAGTCTACATATATTAACATAGATGAAGAAAGAGAACAAAATCTTGGATTTTAACATAAAATTACTTATGCATTTTGATTCAAAACAAGGACATGGCATTGTTCAATTAATTGTATTACAAGTGATTTTAAAGGAGCTACTGTATCTATCTAGTTACTTAATTAGATGGGAAAAAATCACAAAAAACATGACAAAAATGTATAATATTACTTAAATCCTTACTTGCATAAACAAAGGCACATTACAACTGATTGTAGTTGTTTTCTCCTTAAGAGCTAGAATTTGATGCTAGTTCCTTTTCTTCTTATTCCATATAGATGATGACTTTTCAATTGGAACAAGAAGTGATGAAAATCTCTATTTATTACCACTGCTTGCAGCTTGTAAGGTCTCCATTATCATATAGGGAAGTCCTCTCCAAGCGAAAGAAATTGCCTGCATACCACTTAGAAGATTCTAGTTTACATTTCTTTAGGGTTATGTAGCTAGTAGCCTAGACAGATTAGGCATTGGAAATTTTGGTCTATAATGACCAACATCATATCTCTATCTTTTTGCAGGCTCTTATAAGAAAATATATACTTAAGTGGGCTAATCTTTAAAATTATAAAATGCATAAAAGTAACTATTTATTGTATCCCTCTATTAACATATTTTTTTAGAGTTAATGTACCTATTATGATGTTAATAGACCAAAAAGATAGATTTATGTGAGGTCTTGATTGAGCTATTATAAGAGTTAAGTGGTTTGTAGAAACAAATAAGAATGTTACTAATATGAGGCCTACTCACTAAGCACATGCTGTATGGACTACTCAAATAATGTAAAATAGATAAAAATGACAATACTTGTTCTACCTATTAACATTTCTTCTAAGCAATGGAAAATAAACATGTCATAAAAGAAAAGTTATTCCACCTGTTATGATATTAGTGGACTAGAAAGTTAGATTTGTGTGGAATGTTGACTAGGCTGTTATGAGAGTTGAATGAGCTATTGTAGGGGTTGTGAGGGCTATTCATTAGGCCTATACTATATAGGTTGATTAAAAGTATGTTCAATGGATTCCTCTATAACCTGAGACCTTTTTGCCTTTATTTTTTAGGCCTACTTGGTGCAGCTTTGCATGATGTACCATTATGGCCTTTTAATTTACACTTGTTACAAGTCACTAGTCCATAACATATCTTTAACTTGTATGGATCTTATGCTACTTCAAAAACCTTTTTCCTTAATGTCTCAAGATGACTAGAGGGCCATTTAATGATAAGAGGATTGAGTGGTTCTTTTCCAATTTTTGTCTGCAATTCTTCTTCGATGATTAGTTTAATGAAAGTGGAGTACATTTGGAAATATACCTCCTTTGTTAACCATGGATGCATAAATTTTTTGGGTTCCCAACCATTGTAGATTGGTGCTACAACTACATGTTTATAGGGGATACCACTTAAGTCCCACTTCCTATATGTGCAAGTTCTTTTCTTCAAGTTCACCATTACTTTAGTAGGCTTGCACTCCACCTCAAATATACACCTATCTAGATTACCAACCTATATAGGTGTCTATGATACACTATCAAGTTTGTTTTTTTACTCTAACTTAGTTTGCACTTTAAGACAAAGTGATCTATAATATTTTTTCATTTCCTCTTTATTATACATTAACTTCTAAATCAAGTATTTTTTTTATTGACTCTATCATTGCAATTATAGGCTTAGTTCTACACTTTATTATAGTTACATTGAACTACTCACAAGCATTGTTCACAATTAATTAATTTTTTTACACTATTATAAACCTAGCCCTGGACCATGAGGACTTTGGAACATTGGTCAGCCAAAGTAATGCCTTCTCATTCAACTTCTTAAAATTTTCTATATTTATCTCAAATTGGCTATCAATAGTGCATATTAATATGGCCTAAAATAAATCTCTAATTTCATTTCCTCTCCATATTTTTGACATGTTCATGGAAAGATGCTTAGCATAATATCTATGGGAATACATGGCATAAGTTCATTCATAATCGGTTATAATCCCTGCACATAGAAGAAATTAAATTATAACATTACATTGTGAACCAAAAATAATTCATCAATATTTTCTTTCAATTAGAAATCATAATCTGAAATCTAACATTTTGTTAGTCAAATATGAACTCATAACCCAACTGTTTAACATCTAATGTCCTCTTCCAACCTTGTCAAAAATAACCCCCAAAATCCACTACTGTCAATCTAAATTATACTTTAAAATTCAACAATGAATAACTAATTTTTTATAAAATAAATTAACTAGAGTAAGGGCTACTAATATTGTTCACTTATACCTAGTCTGTGATAAATTTTTGCCATGTTACAAAGGACTCTATTTTGTAAGCAGAAATATTGGTTATTATAGCGTATTTTCAATTTAGTTACTTCTAGGAGTAAAAGGCAATGTAAAAACAAATTACTTATTATTACATATAAGCCTTGATGTCAGTAAGGCAACAAAAAGAAAAAGCAGAGATAGGTAAACACCCTAACCCACCTCTTCCTTTTAGTCTACTAAAATGATGCTTGTTAACAAAAAATATATCTTACCATACTTTGAGCATGATAGTTAGTCAATGGTCCATAGTGAGCATCTAAATACTTTTATAATCAAATAGATAAACAACATTAACCCATCTCCACCATTTACACACAAAGAAGAGCAAAAAACATAATTAAATATCTATTAAATATGCATAAAAAAAGGAAGAAATAGACTTGCTAATATTCCCTACCCTGCATAGTAAGGAATTTCTTTGAAACTTGTCCATGTCTTCTACCCCACATAATTGACAAGTTTTTTGAAACTATATAAAGGGAAACAAAGAAATGGTATACCTCACTTGGAATCCACAATGTCAATGGTGAATAATTTTCCATGTCATTGGCGCTTTTGCGAGAACAATCTCCACCATTGATAGAATTTCTATAAGAACAACCTTTGGTGTCACTGGTATTTCTACAATAATATCCTCTAGTATCACTAGCTTTTCTGCAAGAGCTTTATCTTTATACTTGGTGAATTAATGAGCACAGATAGGTTAGGAATTTAACTTCGGTTTTCTACTCTTTTATGAATAGGACTTAAGAATTTTCTTTTATCAGGAAATTTATTTAAAATGGAAGTAGAAATTTGTTTTTAGGATTTTGTTTTTCCTTTATTGAATTATATTGCTGATTTCTTTTTAAGTGAAAAATATTCTCCCAAATTAGAAAATCCATGTCGGATTATATATGGCCACCTAATAAAAATAATGTTAAATAAATTTGTCATTTTTGAAAGCAAATGGTAGCTTTAATGGTGGGGTAAAATTGATGTCAATTTAAATAAAGTTGGATTAATTTGATATCAAAACAAAGTTTTGGACTAATTTGATGTGAACTTCATCTTTTAAGGACAAATTTGTCTATCTTTTCTTTTCTTTCAATGTTTTATTTTTTTTTTACTTTTAAAGTTTTTTTTCTTTTATCTAAGTTCTTTTCTATTATTTTATATTTCTTAAACACAATTTTTTATTTTATTATATATTTTTATTTACTCCTATTATTTTAGTTCAAATGACATTATCATTAAATAATATATATAATATAATGGAATATATTTTTATCATGAAATACTTTAAATATTTTAATGATTTGGTTTATTAAATTAATTAATCACATAGTTTATTTTGAATTATCACTACTTTATAATTCATATATTATTTCACTTCATTTTATTTATTGTATTACATATTTTTCGTATATCTTTTTCTTATGTTTACACGTATTATAGATAGCTTAAACGTTAATATATATATATATATATATATATATATATATATATATATATATATATATATATATATATATCACTAAATAGAATAAATATAATATAATGTATTTTATTTTATAATAAAAATATTTTAAAAAAATTAAAATTTTAATTTATAATTTACTCTTAATAATCCTTTTACATTTTTTTATTTTTCAAGTTCATTTATATTATTTATTGCTTAGATACTAATATTATTAATTAATATAGATATAATGCTATATGTTTTAATTTATAATAAAAAATCTTAAAAACTTAAAATTTTAATATAAAAAGTATTATTTAATTAATTATATGGATTCTATTTTAAAATAAATATTTAAAATAAAAATAAAATTTGTTTATTTGAATTTTGTAAATACTTCTTGATATTAATTTTTGAGTATTATATTTCAAATTAAATAGATTTAAATTGATATTTTACCATGATATTGCAGATTATATACTATTTTTTTTCATTTCATCTACTACATAACATATTTTTCTTAATTGCTTTTGTTATTTATAGGTCATACGCCAATCTCATTAAGGAGTATAATATAACATAATATATTTTCATTGTAAAAATATTTTAGATAATTTAAATAATTAATAATTTGAATCAGTTAACTACATATTTTTATTTTTTTTTATTTTATAATCTTCACAGTATTTCCTTTTATTTTTAACCCCATTGTGTGTTATTTTTTTATTCATTTCTATTATCCACTCTTCAAATGTCAATACCATTGAGTAGTATAAATATAATTTTGATATTTTCAATTAACACTAAAATCATTTTAAATATATGTAAGTTTTAATTTGATTAAATTAATTTTTTATTACCTTACAACTTACAACCTATTTTTTTTCTTTTCACTTGCTTCATTAAATATTTTATGTGTTATTTTTTCATGTTCACTTATAATATTTAAAGTTCAAATACTAACATCATTGTGTAATACACACACACACACACACACACACATATATAACATGATATATTTTATTTTCATTATGAAAATACTGTAAACAAGTTCAAACTTTAGTATAGAAATTCATAAGTGAATTAAATAATTATCTATTCAATTTTCTTACAAAAATATTTAAAAATTAAAACTAAAATTATCTATTTTAAATTTTTTATACTAATTTGTTATTTTGTATTTGAAATTAAATATTTATCAATTAATTTAATGTTATGAATTTAAATTAAACGCTTAATTCATAACTTAAATCATACTTAATAGTTGAAAATATCTTTTAAAAATATAATATAGGTTCTCTTTTCATTTATTATGATCCATAATACGCAAATCTATTAAAGATCAAAATACTATTATAATCATAATTTGTTAAATATTTTTTATCAATTTTTATCTGAATCAAATTTATTATAAAATGTCTATTTCAATATTTTATTTTATATCCTAATTCATGCACAGTACATGAAATTTGAAAAATGCCGAACAGGGAATTTAAAATACAGCCCAGTGAGGAGGAATTTGAAATTCTAAATACTTCCTCGACACCTCGCTCTCACGCTGCCTTGTCTGCTTGGCGTTAGAAGATTGCTTGTGCTCTGGCAACGCTATATTTCCCTGTCATTATTGCCACTTGCCTCTCATCTTCTTGTCAAGGGTCGTCGCTAAATTATAATTTCTTTGATCACTTTGTTAAATTATTTAATTTATTGCTATTTGCATCTATGTAAGAAAAATATTTTGCTTTATGAAGTTTTTGTATCTATTACTATTATATCTATTATTATTTATTAGATTATTTATTTAAAGTCTTATCGTATTTGTTATTGTTGTTGTTTGTTTCCATATAATTGTAGAAGAAAAATGTGAATATTCAATAAAAAAATAATTTTAATGCTATTGACCTATAAAATTAAAATTTTTTTTACTCAAAATATGTTTTTAAACAAAACATTTTACTTTATGATGTTAGTTATTATTAAAAATTGACATTTAAACCTCTATAGTTGAATGATATCATTTTACTATATAGGTTGATTTTTTATTAGGAACTAACATTTAATATTAAAATAATTCAAATCATAAGGTGTGAACTAAAAATAAAAAAGGTAAAACTATGGTGTCATTTACAAATTTTATCTTAAAATGTCACTAACCCTAAAATGATTATTTTTTTATCAAGGTATTTCCACTTTGTTTATGCACCTTAATTATTTTGTAATATTGAAAATCCACTAGCCCATCGGTAAATCTATAAGGTTGTGCATTCATCGAAAAAATGCAAAATATAAATGTAAGATTTTTCTTAACTTTTTTGTTTTATTCTTGTAAATTAGTCTCTTGTTTGAAGATATATACTTAAATACATAATTACTTGATTCTTAATTTATATAGTATGTTAAAATATTTGGATAACATAGATCTTGTTTGATAGATGCACATGAATAATGAATTAAACATACCTAAATAAAATGATATCCATGATAAATTAAAAATTAATTTTTTTTACCATGATAAACCTTTTTTTTATAGTTATTACAATACTCAGATTTTCATTTGTTTATTTTGTTTTCTTGCAATTTGAAAATGCTTTGAATATATGGCATTTAGTAGTGTAAATCATTAGATATTCCCTAATTCTATATTCAAATCATATGGAATTAATGTATAGGAAAAATAGGAGTATTCTATCTATCACTATTATAGAATTGCTAATAGATGTCAAGTGTATAAGGGATTACACATAAAAAACTAACCCATATGTAATTGAGCATTTCAGTATATGTAATTTCAATATTAGTTAGTAAATTGTTGTAAAATAAAACAACAACATTAGTTTTTATTCCATGAAAACTAACATCTTTTATGTTTATATTATCTTTGGAAATAATATTAAAAGTCACTTACATTTAAAAAACCAATTGTTAATAACCAAAATATCACATTAATTTTTTTAAATAACTTCCATCATAATTTGCCTACCCTACCCAGCCAAACTTGAACTTAGTTCCTCATTCTTCCCATATGCCCTGACCCTTAATTCCTTACTCTTTTGTCCCAAATCCTAACCCTAACCCTAACCCTAACCCCATCCCCATGATCCTTACTCCCTCGTCTTCCTTATTTCCTTTGTATTTGTAACTAAATCTAAAAGGCTAACATCTTTTATTACTTTAAAGAATCTCAATTTAAATAACTTTAAAGAATAGATTGAATAACAAAATATTAAAAATTAGTGTATTACACATTTTCATATGAATAAATAATAGGTAATATGAAAGAATGCCAAAGAAGATGAAAAAGGTCAAATTTCTTACATGTGCTAAATGGTAAAAGCTACATCAAAATGATAGGCAACAAGATAAGATCTATTAGAAAACTAGAATTTAAATTATAAAAATAATTAGAAAAGAAAAAAATCTTCACATTTATATTTTGCATTTTTCTAATGAGTGTTAAACCTCACATATTTATCCACTAGTTAATTGAGCTTTAATCCTACAAAATAATTAGTTTTTAAAAACATAGAATTAAATAGAATCATCTTTAGATTGGAAAAAGAGCATACCTCGTTAGTTAAAGAATCATTTTAGCATTAGAAGAGTTATGGGATGGAATTTGCAAATAGTGTTGTACTTCACTTCTTTATTTTAAACATGCTCCAAGCTTTACCCTTTTCATTTTCAATTCACACTAATAGGATAATATTTCATATCAGTTACTATATAATAGCTGATGTGTAAAAATTACCTTACACACTAATTTTAAACACCCACTGTCATCTTTAATATAATGATGTGTAATCAACTATAATATTTATCTCATATTGTATGCCTCTTAAAGTGTTTCGTATGCTTAATTTTATGGAATTAGCCTTCTTACATGTTTGGTTGATGTAGTTAATATTAGATTGTTACATTATTTCATATTCTTAACTAAAGTTTTGAAAGTCAAAATTGGGTGATCTTTTAATTATTAGAAAGCTTTAAGAAAACTTTAAAACTTTTATATTTTAGTTAAATCCCAATTCAAATGTTTGGAGGGTTAAAATTAGTCATGAAATAAATGCTTTTTTTTTATCCTAGCTGAATTAGTTTTAATTTTTAGGCTATATTTAGAGCTTTAGAAGTCCAATTAAGGTAAAACTAGTGCCTAAAGTTTCTTGAGACCTAGCCTAACAACTTTCATATTTGGGATTTAATGAAACTACATCATTTTGATAATTAAACATGGGTTGGAAGTTGAGTGATAAAAGCTACTATAGTAAAACACTATTAGTAGATTAAATTGTAAATTAGACTAGGAGCTTTTAAAACCAGTAAAGCCCTATTATTTGTAACCCTAGGAAGTATATTTACTTATCCCATTAGATTTTTTAAATAAAAAAGATCAAATTTAAGGGTTTGTACCACCAAAGGCAAACAACACAATTCTAGACAATAGCTCTTCTTTTCTTTAGTTTTCTTTGTATTCCATTATGAGTAACTGATTTTTCTTTAAAGTTCAAAAGTCTAAACACTTCTAATTTGATTTAATTTGAGGCTTCTTTTTTCAGTTTATTCATAATTTGTTCATTTCTTGATTTTTATGGTTTATTGATTATGATTGCTTTGGCTATTGACTAATAAGGCCTATAGTTGATTATTCTTAATAATCTAATGTTGTATCACTAATTATTTTTTATTCTTGCTTTTAGAATTAAGATGATTGATTATAAATTAGTACCAAAATAGATATATGAATTTCTCTTATTAATTATATGATATCTATAGAAATTAGAGAATGAATTTTGTAATTATCACTTGTAGCATTGTTGGATTCAACTTAAGCTAGTTCTAAATGGTTGAAACTATTATAATTGAATTTATCACTTGTTTTGAATGGAATTAGTAATAGAAGATTAATTAGTCATTTGTTCTAGTTAATATGCCTTTAGGATTTATATAACTACTGACAATTTTAGGGTATTCATTAGTTAAGTGTTTGAATTATAAATAAAATTATTAAGTGTTGATAAAGAATCTAAGAATTGGAGTGTGAAATCCCTTGGCCCTAATTTCCATCTTTTTTTAGTTTACATCTAATTTTATTTTTTCATTGTTTATTTAAAGCTACTTTTAAAAACCTCTAAATTTTACATTCTATTTTCACTAATTGACTTTTACTCCATTGAGTTTGACCTAAACTCACCCTACCTACCTTGTAAAGTAAGTCTACTTTAGTATTTGGTGTGAAACAATGTGCATCTAGATTTTAGCATCGTTGTTAGAGAGTTGATTGGTCAATTTGTTATTTTTTTTCTTTATTTTTAACTCTTTTTTATTCAATTTTTAGTATTTTTCAAGTTTATCAGTTGCACTAAGTAATGAAATTCATGTGGAATTTTGGCATGAAACTTTCTACTCCAAGGTTTTTTTGGCATTCTAAGAAAGATTAAGGGATTTTACCCTAAACCCTAACATTTTTTAGTGAAAAAACATCATTTGGTAGTATCTTTTAATTTTTTAGAATTTTTTGTATTTTATATTTTTTTTATTTTCATTCAATTCTTGTTCCTTATAGTATTGAATGTTTCCTCCTATGATTTTAACTTGAATTTTAATCTAAAAAGTGTGAGGAACTTTCATAAATTAAGTAGTTCAAAATTTAAAAAAAAATAACTTTTAATTGTGACTTTAATGAGTTACATACATATAGAATTGAATAATAACTTTCTAACCTACCTTCTCTTGTTAATCAATAAAATGTAATGTAATTTCAGGACATTCAAATATGTATTGGAAGATTTCCAAGCTAACCTTAATGTTATTATACTCTATATTACAATTTGTACAATCTAAGTTAGCGAGATCATTTACCTTTTAGATGTGACAATTAAGTTGGCCACAATCAATATTAGCCTTTTGTTGGAGAATATTCATTGGTGTTTAAATCTTAAACTTTAAGGATGGAACTTGTGGAACTTATTAAGCAACTTGAGGAAAATACAATGTAATTTCAATATGAAAGAATATAATTCCAATAGGAAATGATGACAGATTTTAAAAAATTCAAAGACTTAAGAGAGCCAACTTACCTTATTTCTCAAAAAGTTAGAAAGTCAATGATCAAGCTAGCTACCTTTCACCTCGTACCTAGCAAATAAACAAGAAGAAAAAAAAAGACTAAAACTTTTAGTATTGAGGAACAATCTACACCTAATTCCATTTTTTATTGATTGTTTTATTTTTCCTCATTTTTCTCATAATCTTGAAGATGCTAAGAAAGAGGAAGAAAAAGAAGTGATATTGGAGACTCTTAGCAAGGTGGAAGTTAACATGTCATAAAATGAGGTTGATAGCAAAAAAATAAGGAAAAGAAGAAATTGATAAAGTGATAGATAAACTTAATATTTCCAAGGCTTTGAAATATCATTTTGAAATTTATTCTATTTTTCTATTAACATAGTTAAGTTTATAATGCGCAATGATTTTAAATTGCAAAAAAAAGAAATGATCTAAGGTTGGCACTTATAAAAAAGTTAATGAATGTACTAATTTTGAAAGTACCTACATGAGCACTTGAAGTGTGCTACATTTGAACCATTTAAGGAAATTACTTATGAATTAAAGCCAGATTAAAGTAATAAAGCTAAATGTAGCTAAAGATATTAAAGAAAGGTACTTCTTATGATGTAACCTAAGTCTTTTATATTTGTTTTCTTTTTCTTTTCTCTTTTATTTTACTTATTTTTTATTTTTCTTGCTATTGATATGTTTTACATTGAGGACAATATAAGTTTTAAGTTAGAAAAAAGAATTTATAAATTTCATTTGTGTTTTCTTTTAAATTTTCACATTTCCTTTTATATTTTTATGTTTTTGGAAAATTTTAGTGGGTTCATAACATGATTGAATGATTGCTTTTTGAAATTGATTAATGTAGTGATGAATTTGAATTAAAGGATTGAATTTGGTTACATGACTTTTCTTGTGAGATTTTGAGCTTTATGTTGAGTATTTATGCTATTGTCTTTCCTTCTTATATGTGATGTTCTTCTATGATTTGTTCCTTTGAAATTTGCTTTAATTTTTTTTAAGATTATATTAGCACATGCATACACAGATATGATAAAGGCATTCTTTGTATAAGCTTGTGCTAAATAACTAACCTTGAAATTTTATATTTGGTAAGCCTTCTTGAGTTTAATTATTTTTCTTTGATATTTAGCTAATTAAAATATTTTTCATTTAAAGAACAATTGTCTTTACTTAACCTTAAGGATTAGTAGAGCATTTCAAATTCTTGTGAGATGGGTTTTAAAATAAGCATGGGGGTGTGTGTGTGTATTATGAATAATCATCAACTTCAAGTTCAAGGTTTAGTTAAAAGGAAAAAAAATAGAAAGATAACAAGAAAAGAAGAAAAAAAGGAGAGAAAAAATTGAAAGAGAATGATGAAAAAATATAAAAAAAGAAAAAAGAAAAAAAGAAAATTGATTGGGAAATAAAGGAAAAAAAGAAAGAAGTTAATCATTATTTGGATTTAAAAGTTAGGTCGTCATGTTGAGTTATAAATGTTTATCAATTGCCTATATATTTATGATTCAAGTGCTCAATTGATTTCTTTACCTTTTAACCTTCATATCTTTAATTTTTCCTTCCTTTTTTCCCTTGCCTAATTAAAACTTTAAATAAAGTCTTTTTGATTTATATTGAGCACATAATTTGAATGGTGGAGATTAGATGATAAGAAAGCCAATGGTAAAATAATTCCATAAGATAAATTTGAGTGAAATATTTTTCCTAAATACTTGAGAGTTCAAGAATGAGTTTTAAGAGAATTTACTATTTAGATCTACGCTTTTAAAATGAAGTTGCTACGTTAGTTGATTTTATATTTGTTAAGATTTTTGTTCATGATATGTTATATCTCTTGATGGCTTTAATTATTTTTTGTTTGCAAAATTTGTAATTTTGAAGCTTTTTGATAATAATTCTTTTGTTTTTTAGTTTTAAATAAACTTATGTATGCCTAAGGTCTTGTAAAGGTTAAGTGTGAAAAAATTTAATGTGCAAAATTTTTTTACTATATTATTTTCTCCTATTTTATGTCTCTTAGTGCATTTCATATGCTTAATTTTATGGAATTAGCCTTATTATGTGTTTGGTTGATAATTTTTCAATATTTTTAAATTATTTAGTTAATACTAGATTTTAATATATTTTAAGTTTTTGGCCATAACTTGAGTTTTGGATGTCAAAATTGGGTTATATTTTTATCATTGGAAAGCTTAGAGAAAGTCATAAAACTTTCATTTTTGATTGAAGCCCAATTTAGATGTTTGAAAAGTAAAAATTAGTTATAAATTTGATGCTCTATTTTTGTTCAACCTGAACCAATCTTGATTTTTTAGGCCATATCTAAAACTCCAAAGGTCTAATTAGGGTAAAACTAATGTTCAAAGTTGCTTATGACCCAGCTTAATAACTTTCATGTTTAAGGTTTAGTTAAACTATATCTTTTTGATAGTCAAGCATAGGTTAGAAGTTAAATGGCAAAAATTATTTTAGTAAAACACTACTAGTAAATTAAATTGTAAATTAGGTTATAAGCTTTTAAAATTAGCAAGGCCCAATTATTTTAACCCTAGGAGTTATCTCATTAGGCTTTGTAGTTGGAGAAGATCATATTTAAGGGTTTGTTCCTCTAAAGGCAAATAACACAATTCTAGAAAGCGACTTTTCTTCTCTCTAATATTCTTTGTATTCCACCACAAGTGACTGATTTTCCTTCAAGATTCAAGGGTTAAAGCACTCCTCATTTAATTTGATTTAAGGCTTCTCTGCTCAATTTGTTCATAATTCATTCATCTTTTACTTTTTGTTCTTTATTAATTATGATTGCTTTAATGATTGATTGATAAGGCTCATTAGTTAATTATTCTTGGTAATCCGACGCTATATGATTGATTATTTTTTGTTCTTGCTTATAGCATTAGGAAGATTAATTATAAATTAGTAGAAAATAGATATTTGAATTTCATTAATTAATTCTATAATATCTATGGAAATCAAAGAATGAATTTTGCACTTTCATTTATAACCAAGTTAAATGCTTATTTGAATTGAATTAGTAATAGAGAATTGATTAGTCACTTGTTCTAGTTAACCTGGTTCTAAATGCTTGAAACTATTTTTAATTGAATTTAGTTGCTTGTTTTGAATTGAATTAGTAATAGAGGGTTGATTAGTCACTTATTCTAATTAATTAACATTTGGGATTTATATAAGTGCTATTGTCTTCAAGGTATTCATCAATTAAGTGTTTGAATTATAAGTTGAATTGTTAAGTGTCGATGAAGAATCTGTAAATTAGAGTGTGAAATCACTTAGACTTAATTTCCATCTTTTGTTAATTTAGATTTAATTACATTTTTCATTGTTTATCTAAAATTGCTTTTGAAAATTCCCTATTTTTACATTCTATTTTCACTTATTAACTTTTATTCTTTTTAATTTAATTTGGATTCACCCTATCTACTTAGTAGAGTAAGTTCAATTTAATTTTTGGTGTAAATTAAAGCACCTCTTATAATAATGTTGTCTTATGAAGAGATGTTAAAGGTCAGTTACAAAAAAAAAAAAATCAATGATGTAATTGATGAATGATTTTTTTTAAAAAAAATTCTTTTTTCCTTTTGTAGAATCAAATAGAATAATAAGAAATTGAATGTAAATGAGACAAAAAGAGAATGGATACAATATATTATGAAGATATATTTTTTCCATTTTATTTATTTCCATACATAAACATATACATAATGAAAAAATAGTTATTTATAATGAATAATAGACATTACATTTACTATAAAAATACATGGCATCCTTACAAAAATTAAAAGGAAAAGTGGTTATCTCTTACTCGTAATTCCTTTATATTGCTTGATGGTATCTAAAGTGCTTGATTCTATCCATTGTGTATCTAACCTTAAGGTGTTTAGTTACTTTATTTGCTATAATATCCTAAAAGTTCCAATGTTTCAATATGAAAATAAGCATGCTTCTTACTTTATGTATATCAAAGTTTGACATAGCACATAGATGAAACAACATATCGATTTCCACATTGAAATAAGGAAGCATTAGAGGCTCATAAAAAAAGAAGAAATCAAGCATCTTAATGTCAATAGAAGGATTACACAAAATTAGTGCTGTGTAATTAGAATATCTTTAACTTTTATGATCATGGCAATCATATCAAATAACAAATATACTCATAACCATCTATTTGGGTGCATAGGATAACTGTGATTTAATGTGATACTTATGATAATAAAAAATAGCTTCTGAGATTAAGATAAAAGGAGTATATCATAGTATTAACATTGAGAAGTGTTAGCCTTAAGAATTTATATGATAAGTTTTGATGATGACAAATAGGTGTTATAATAGCATTATATATCTTATACTAAAGTGATATATATTGTATAAACTTTAATAAACATACTATGTTATGAGTGATGCATATATATGATAAGATGATTATGTTTGTTCTTGTATATGCATGATGACAAATAAATATTTGCAATAGCATTGCATGTCTTTATACCAAAATGTTATAAAACCTTTAATAGACATGCTAGATTATGATTGTAATAACAATGCTTGATTATATACTAAAAGAATTATATTTTATACAAGTATTACTAAGTACATGATTAGTCAAGATACATGAAAGGATGATTATATATGCTCTTGTGCTAATTTGTATATATATATATATATATATATGAATCATGCATATCAATATCTTGATATAATAGATTGGATTAACTATATATATGTTTTACAAAGTCTATGTCTATTATATAGGAAAGTCTAAGATGAAGAAGAGTGAGCATTGAAGTAAAGGAATGGAAGATCATATTATGCTCAACTCAAGAATAAGGAAAAAATGTAAGAAAAGCCTAAGGACCTGATTGGTCTAATTTTTCATTTTAAGCTTGAACTTTCTTGTAAAATAGAGTCTTTTATAATATAGAGCTTAAACATGCTTTTACAATCTTAACTTGATTAAAATGTTTTAAAAAGATATCCCACGAGCATGTTTTTACAAGATAACCTATGGGACATTTCAAAAACTAATGAGATATGCTATTTTGATCTTTTTAATTTTGACCTTTGGCTACTCTTTTGATCATATCTCATAAAATACTTATGATTTTATTGTGAAACTTTTTTCCATATGAAAATAGACTTAAAGATCTTTCTATGGACATATTATTTGTTTAAAATAATCAATATATAAAAGAGTTATGATATTTCCAATTTGAGTTTATAAATATGTTTTTTACATTCTAGTCTTTTCTAATTTTACTCATTATTTTAAGTATATTTTAAAAATTACATTAGATATGACATGAAACTATTAAAAGTAGACTCAAATAACTTTCTAATGATAAGTCATTTTCTCAAAATAGACTTAAAATGAAGAGGTTATTATCTTTCAAAATTGAATTTACAATTCTATCTATGTGAATCAATCCAACAATCAATTCTAGATGGATAGAGATGAAACTTTTTATCAAAATTGATTAAATAATTACTTCTAATTGTTCTGGTGCATGTATAACAACTATAAATAGCTAATTTTCATTTCTAATTACCTAAAATAGCTATAATACTCTATGGACTTCCTATAAAGCTAAGAAACATCAAATACAATTAAAAGAGAGTCTAGACTTCATCTTTTACCACTATTTTACTCTTTTCATTGAAATCATAAATTAAGCTCTACATTTGAAATTTCTCTATTCTAAGAGCTTCATTTGTTTCATCCACTCTATAAGAGAGTTTGTATAAATTAATGTTTATATTTTATTATTTTCTAAATTGTAAAGAGTGAAGTATCTCTTGGAATATCTTAGAGAGAGTGAGGTATCCCTTGTAAAAAAGTAAGAGCATTTTAAGTCTTCTTCAAATACTGGTTTAAACTTTAAAGGATAGTGGGTTGAAACACAAGTTTGAAAACTTTGGAAAGTAAATGTACACCTTGAAGCAGATAATCAAGATAAAAAATACTATAAATTCTTATGTTTGATCTCTCTACCCTATCTCATTATTATTTTTGTATATTACACTATTTTTCTTATTACATGTTTTGCTTTGATATTATTTTTTATTGAATATATTGTGTTTGAATGCTTATATTAATGCTTGGATGATTAGATACTTAAAAAGAATTTATATATATGTATGTACTTTTAACGATTTATTCATACATGGTTGATGAAATTGTTGGATACATTGTACTAAAATGCTTATGTTATTGCTTGGATATTTGAATGATTAGAAGAAAACTACTTAAATATTGATTTTGATACTTAAATGATTGATTGGTTGAAAAAAATCCATCTACGTATGTGCTTTTTTATTCTTTATGTATACATAGTTAAATGAGTTGCTTTATACAAGTATATTGAATTATCATGTGGTATATTGAATTATCATATGTTATGTGCAAACCTCTTGATTAAATAATCTTGTATTTATCTATTGATGATTTGTTAATGTATAGTTGAATAAGTAATTTTGCAATAACTCTTTGAATTATCATATCTCAAGTGCAAACATCCTTATAAAGCTTTCTTGGAATTATTTGAATTAAAATTATCCTAATGGCTTTCTACAATCAAAAAGTTTTTCAAAAAGAATTTTAAAAATGATAAAAATTTTAAAAATATCCAATTCACCCCTCTTGGGTGTGGGTTGCCAAGTTCTACAACAAGTAACTAAAATCTCAAAAAGTTCCTTTAATTAAAGGACTTATGTTTGCATTTTAAAAATGAATACAAAAATTCTATAAAGAATTTGGAAAGATACTTGTCTGAAATCCTTACAAATGATTTTTGTAAAATTCTAGTGTCCATGGTTAAATTATGGATAAAAGTTCTTAGATGGAACTTAGATTATGAAAATTCCTAAAATAATTAATTTTTGGAATCCATCAATAGAAAAAGGTTTCTAAAATGAAGGGTGCAAATCATGTTATTAACATTATCTAGGTTATTAAGAAAATATAAAAATCTCTTAGCGTTCCTTCTAAGATATAGATAAATGTCCTTGTAAGAAACTTTGAAAGTTCCCTAGTGACACAAATTAGAAATTTTAACAATTTGATAAACAAACGTGTTAAATGTTAAACTAGACTTGGTAAGAAAATTAAGCATGTTGTAGAAATCTTGTGATTGAAATTTAGGATCAATCTAAATTACATACTATTTTTCTTGATTTTCCTATGTTTAGGATATTTGATAATTTTGGCATAGTTGAAGAATCTGAAGAGGTTTAAAAATCCTTTATTTGTGATATTTGCATTCTTATCTTTACTTTAGTGTATTAGGTGTGAATTGGATACCTAAAGCATGGCAAAAAATGTTCATGATGACTTAAAAAAATATATCTACTTATACCAATTGGGCTTTTGTTTAAAATATTCTTTAAAAAGGTGGAGTATTCAAAAAGCCCAGTGAGACACCTTGGGATTGAGCTAGAGACTTAAGTGTATTATTAATGGTCATCTCTTCCATATTCAAAACTATAGAATTAGATAAAAACCAAGTGAATGGAATATCATTCTCCCTATTCAAATTTATCCCTTTTGATTTATTGTACCTGAAGACTCTTTATGAGGGGTAATCTTACAGCTCGATATGTGCAAGTGCTTCATTGATATTCAATTATGGTTTATAGATTTGTGAGTTCCATCTTCTATTCCAAGATTATTGTATGAGTTTAATGGGAAGACTAACATATTTGCTAAAAGTAACAAGCATATGTCACACAATTTTAGTTACAATGGCTATCAACCTATGACATTTGGTACCAAAGCTCAGTTTGCACCAAAAAGCCAAAATTGGGTAGGCTATAATTAGTCTAGATTACAACTTGTCCAATGCTATATGAAAGATGTATAAAGTAATCATTCTTAAACCTAAAAGGTTTATTGCTAAAGACTTGACTAAAAGGTACAAGAGATTGGATCGATCTAAGTAGCTAATATGTAAGAGAATGATGTATTCACATGAACATGGATTGGTGTATCGAGTGCAAGCATTTATGTTAAAGGACTATCTTGCTTATATAGTGGGATATTGGTTATATGCTCATTTATAGTAGTGACATTGAGGGATGTAAGCCACCCTCTAGAGGGATGAGTGAATTGATAACTTATTTAGAAGGAGAAGCCTTAGTCTTGCTAAAAGGTTTGACTATTTTCAATTAGATTGATAGGGTCGGCGGGTGAAACCTTAGTTGTACAGAATCATATGGTCATAATTAAGGGGCATAAGCAAAATTTTCTAGAATGAAAAGTCTAAAATCATGTTCAACAGGTCCAAAAAGATAATTTGTGGTACTCAGATGAGCATAGCTAAAAGGCAAAGTGGATTACTTAAAAAGAGTAGTCTAAAATTATGTTAAAGTGGTCTAGTAGGATCATTTGTGTTGGTTGAAAGAGTGTAGATAGTGATCAAAGTAGAGATTTAAAGGAATTAATACAATGTGCATAATCCATGAGTTTAATAGAGTGCGTATAGCCTATAAGTTTAATAAAGTGTGCATAATCTGTAAGCTTTATAGAGTGCGTATATAAGATTCTTCAATATAATAGGTAAACTACATAGTTACTCTATAGAATAGTAATAATGACTCAATGGAGGAAGAGCAAACTAGTGCTACATAGTCACATTATCAAAAGACTTTATGGCAATGATCATGAGTTTATAGTTGCTCATGCATAGGCAAAGTGCAACTCAAGCTAGAGTGTAAAAGGACTTTATGCTTAACCCTATTAACCCATTGATATAGGAGAGCCATCAAAAGATATACCTAAGAAATTTGTCAAAGGATGCACTTAAGTTAAGAATATAAAAGCTTAAATATTAGTAGATGTCACTTGAGATTAGAAAGATCATTAAGACCATACTGTTAGAGTGCATTAACTTTAAGTAGGCTATGATGGTCAATGATATGCCATAAGGTATCAATTCAAAGAGAATCAAAGGAACTAATTGAGTATGAAAGTGGCATTGCAAATTATGATGAATTAACTAAAAGCAATGTAAGTGAACTTATAAGCAAGATTATAGGGCCTATGTGTAGATTAAGTGTGAATCTTAGCTTTTACACTAATGCAATAAGACATTAGGTGCAAGATATTTGTTAGTAGGTAGTTCATAATGTTAAGCATTAATTATGAGCTATAGTATTAGCATACATTTTTTGTAAAGGTAGCATTTGTACAAGTTGTAAAGGCCATAAGTATAAAGTTGTAGTGGCAACTACTTGTTAGATAAGTTATAGAGGTAATAAGTTTAGGAGAGTTAGTAAGGAAATGACACTAGATGGTTTTGAGACACTTTGAAAGGAGTTTACATAGGTAGCCTTTTGAGAAATTTATGAAGGATGCATTTAGTCAAGAAGTATCAATATCGCAAAGTGATAGCCCAAATTCAAGATAGGGAACATTTATGGCATTTAAAGAAATAGGCATAAGTGCTTAAGGTAGTAATTTAGAAGAACAAACTAAAAACTAACATAAAGTTTTTAGAGAATGAGTAGATTTTTCATCGAATCGCATCAAATTGAGGCATTAAAAAGGGCATTGACATTTGAAGTGGGTGAGAATACAAAAGGGTAGTAGTTGTGATAGTTTGATAGGCAAATATATTTGGTTTTGGATGGGACTTGGTGAAAAAATTAAGCAAGTTATAAAGGTCCTGTGGCTGAAATTTGAAATCAATCCAACTTATATACTATTTTTCTTGAATTTTCCAAGTTTAAGGTTATTTCAATAATTTTGAAATGGCTTGAGAATCTAGAAGGGTTTGAAAAGCTTGTATTAATGATTTTTCATAATTTTATCTTTGTGTTGGTATATTATGGTAGGAAATGAACATCCAAAGCATAGTAAAAAAGGCTTATGATAATTCAAAAAATATATATATACTTTGCTAAGTGGGTCTATGTTAGGAAGGCTTAATGAAGCACCTAGGCACTATGTTAGGACTTGAGTGTGTTAGTTTATGGTCATTCCTTACACATTTAAAACTATAGAATGAGGCATAAACCAAGTAATTAGAGTGTCCCTTTCCTTATTTAAATTTGTCCTTTTTAATCCATTATGTTGAGTCTTCTTGTGAAAGACAATCTTATAGCTTGGTATGGGTGGGTGCTTTAGCAACATTTGATTATGGCTTGCAAGCTTGTGAATTCTATAATTTGTTCTAATAGAGCCATGTAAGTTTAATAGGAAGATTAACATGTTTACTAAGAGTGGTAAGCATTTACTGCATGGTTTTTGGTGATAGTGCTATTGGGCCATGACACTTGGACTTTTCAAATAACCATGATAATGTTGAATACCAAGATCTATATCCCATAAGTTAGAAGCCCACTTTTTTATAGAAGAAGATCTATCTTGAAAGATGATAGATTTGTAACTAAGGTGTTTTAATTATGAGCCAGAATAAAAAATTATAAGCTAGTTATTAATTTAAAACCAACATCCTAAGTTTGCAACTTAAGATGTTAGTTAAGTATGAAACCAATGTTAAAACTATTAATGAACAATCATGATGATTGAAATAAACTTACATGATGATCACCATGAGGAACCAACATTATAAATTCCTAAGCTAGAAAATTGAAATGAACTTATGTAACTCCCTTACTTAATAACGCCTTAATCCTCATTTAATAGATAATTAACACATAATAAAATGCCGTTTACTCCAAAATACTCGGAATATAACAAATATACATATCTCATACACATGATCAAAGGTCATAAAATTATACATAAGTTCAACTTTACAAATTGTACATCCATAATATACAATGTCATATACAATGTCACCAACTACACAATTCGTTACAACTTCAATATATCACTATCCTCTGTCATGAGAGCCTTTGGAAGCATCACCTGGAACGGTTAGTCACGATACAGAAAAACATGAGAAACAAAGTTTCCCAGTAGCTAGCTATTGCCATAAAATATTTCAAGCCATTCCAGATCCTTAAGCAAATAGAACATACATTTCGAAAATCAGGTAATCATTTATCATCATATTCGATTCCATACCATTGTAGGAAAATGCACCGCACATAGCAATCATCAAGTCCATTTAAGGACTTATCACAATATCTAGATGGCCATCACAGATAATCGTACCTAGGCCTCTAAGGGCCATAGGTACCGCACATAGCAATTTCCATTACCATCCCGGGGAAGACTCGGGCCATAGGCCTCGCACACAGCATTTACTGTCTTCCCGGGATGCGCACACAGCTATTACATACACGTTCCATACAATGGCATAAAATACAGTAACTCATGTAATAGAAAAATAGCTTAAGGATAAAGCTAGCTACCTTTTACAAGCTCCTAATGTGATGTTCCCTTTTGCTCTCACTTGAAACTCCTTTACACTTTATCCTGCCTTTCCAAGTTAGCACTCCTCAGTCTATATAAACACACATCATAGTTTCTTATTAGAACATTATCATTTTCCCTAATCCCCATGTATTCTTTACTTTCTCCACTTAATTAAATGCATACTTAGATGCTCTATACTTTAATTTCCAACCTTGAAATAACACATAAGAACATTAGAAAAAGGATCCAAGGCAAAGCCAAAAAGATCACTTAACAAAGAACACGGGGGTCCCATACCCCGTGTTCAGGGCCGTGTATCCCACTTAGATAGCTTCGGGCTTCACAGAATTATTCACAGAGAAGTACACGGTGGAGAACACAGGCCGTGTTCTACCCCGTGTACATCACTGCCCTTCATCCTGAGTTAAACACGGGGGTGTGTTGCACCCCGTGTAGAACACTGATCAGCTTCGACAAGGAACACGGGGTACAACACGGGCCGTGTTCTACCCCGTGTACCTTGCTGATCCTTCGAAAACACATTTAAACACTAAAACTCCTTCCTTCCTTCTTTTTCATATCCATAGATTGGCTTCTCAAACAGGAAAAATGCACACAAACACTTCCACAATCAAAGTTACATCTTTCCTAAGCTTTAGGCTTCATAAAATTTATTCTAACTTCACCATTTTTAGCCAAGTTCCAAACATATCATACCCATACTACACATGCATCATTATACCCAAAAAACCCAGATGTGTAACCATGCTTTCTTGTTATTTTTACACCAAACCAAAGCCATAACTCAACACTACAACATCCAAAACATCATCAAACATGTTCAAATCCTCCTAAACTCCATGTTCAATCACCCTTGTCTTTACCAACTTCAAGATTTCAAGAAACTAAGAAGAGTACATTAAAGAGCTCTTAGAGGAGATCATTTTTACCTCTTAGTGCAACTTGAAATTCCTCACTTGGGACTTCCCAAACTTAACCAAACTTGAGCCTTTCTTCACTCTAAGCACACCAATAGATGGAGCTTGAGGAGAAGAACAAATCTCCCTTCTACACCTTGGCTTGAATCTCACTATTTTTAGGTGAAAAAGCTAAGAGAAACTTTCTCTCTCTTCCTTCTCTCTCTCTCACACGTTAAGCTTGCTTTCAATGGAGAAAATCTGCAGCTTTTTCAAAAAGGAGAAAGGAGAAGACTTTTTAAGAAGCTTCTAGGACAATTTGGTCATTTCTAAGATTCTCAAGGGTATTTTAGTCCTTTTTTTTCCAAAAGTAGGGCTATTCTTGTCATAAATTTTCTAACAATGACACTTGTCATGAATCCATTGGTCACACTAATTAAAATCACATATTGCACCCAAATTCTTAGTTATTCATATTAGATCCCAAATCCTTAATTACTTTCACTTTAACCACACCCGATTCTGCACTTTTGCAAATTAGTCCATAGGGTTTCTGTCTATTTAAAATTCCTTACACTTTCAAACTCAGACAACTTCCCTTTTTAGGGTTTCCTAACCTCCTCTGATCATTCATACTATTTAGGGAAATTAATTCTTTCCCTACCACCCCTTTTTCTCTCAAAATTTCGTTTACCTTATACTTAAGTTCCTTTGACCTAAAATTCACCCACCAGACTAATTCAATCATGCTCTTCATTTCTACAGCCTCAGAAATTAAAGATTCAATAATAGAATTTAAAATTCGGGACATTACAACTTATATGGCTGTCATCACAAAAACCTAACGTTTTAAGTTATTCATTAATTGCAGTTAAAGTTATTTTTGGTTTCATTCATGAGACTTCTTTAGTTTTTCTCATTTAAACTTCTTCATAAATTTATTCATTTATACATGTTCAATTACATTCATTTAAACTTCATCATAAATGACATTTAATTAAGGATTTTCTAATTATGAGAAAAATGCCATCATATTAGATGTCAATTAGTCTCTAAAACTGGTAGTTTTATGTTTTTTATTTCCATTGCAAATGCCTTTTGATTATCACATATTTCTATTATGTAAACAATAGAATATGAAAAGAAAATTATTTTTAAACTAAATTAACATAAAATGTTATATTTATTTTAATGTGTCTTGTCTTTGTTAATCTTTGTGATCTAAATGAGTATTATAAAATTCCAAGTAAAAATAACATATAAATAAGGAAAGAGAACTAATTCATCAAATTTACAAAATTTTAAGTAAAAACAAGATACAAATAAAAGTACGAACTAATGAGTAAAAAGAAATAATATCTCTAAAAATTTATACAAAATAAATATACTAAATAATTAAATGAAAAAAAAATTAAACATCTACAAAATAACTATACAAACACAATGAAAAAATCACCATGTATCAAACTCTTTATTGTTGATGCAAACCCCAATGTTATTGTTAAAAAAAATTTATTTTGTACACTTCATAGGAAATAAGAAAGTATATAATAGGTTAAGTGAATGGAAATGGAATGAGATATTAGTAGCAATTATCATTCACTAACTTTTCCATTCCACTTTCACTCCATGTGAAATAAGAAAGTATAAAATAAGAGAAAAACAAAGGTTAAGATTATTCTATTATACACTTTTTTGATAAAAGTGAAGTAAGAGATCAAGAGTAACATTATGTGTCAACTCATCATATGCAAGAGCATATTTGGAGAGATGCTAGAAAAGTTCACATGAAGAAAGAGAGTTCATGCAAAGATATATAGGAAAAAATCAATTATTAAATAAAATTGACATTTTATAATTTTGTGATTTCTAATTAGACTCTTCAAATGCCTTTTAGATGAGATTATAAAAGAGAACCAATATCTTATGCTTCTATAGTTTCCAATGAGATTCTTGAAATGCCTTTTATATAATTGCTATTAAACAAGACTAATGTCTTATGATTCTATTAGTTTTAAATGTCTTCTAGATGATGATTTAATATACAATTAACATTGGAATTTGCCATGCAAGTTTTAGAATTCATTTGTTTTCTTAAATAACATCTTAAGTTTTTATATAATTTCAAAAATGACATTGTATGAAAATAAATATCAATTTTTTTGTTAATCGACATTGATTGGCAATTTTGTAGTAGTGTATTATGAATTGCATATGTTGAATTTAGTAATATGTATTGTAATTAAGATAAAATATACATTGCTTTCTATTCAACATGGCATCTAAATGGATTATAAAGTTGTAATATTTTTATTTTAGGGGGTTCTAGAAGTACTTCAAGTTGAAAGTAATGAGGCAAGAAGCGTCATTAGATGTTGTATAAAATGAAAACGGTGTAAGGAATCAATTTTTTTTGTATGAGGAATGTAATAAGTGTCAGTTATGTTAATCATTAAAATGATAAATCAAACATTCCATATTGATTAATAAAATGATCCAATGTTTAATTACAATTTTCAATAACAATTATAAAGATAAAATTGATGTCGTTAAATATGACTAGTTATTGAATGGTGTAACCTAAAAGAATAAATAATACTTTATTTATTAAGAAACTGACATATTACTTCTTTTTCATGATGGTTTTTTTAACCAAAGTTTTAAAATATTTATTATGTCACTCAATAAAACAACAGTTCGAAATCGACTTCTAATCCCCTAAATAGTTAATGTAGACTTGCTATTTTGTAGTAGTGTAAAGGACCAATTAGAATTTGACATGTCACTTATGTAGAGAGAATATTAACCATGTGGATGTATTAAATGAAGGGGTATTATCTTAGATATTGCGGGTTTTTTTCCTTAGATATAGTGAGATTATATAGGGTATCACCTAAAAGCTACTTGATGACTAAGTAAACCTATGTTAACTAGTGTAAACTCCTAGGGTTGATCATTGTATGAGTATTTGATGAGTTTTTTAGAAAGATTTTGCCCCTAAATTGGAAACAAAATTCTGGGTTATTACAAGTTAAAGGGTGATGTTATATTACTTTAAGAAATGATATAAGAAAGGCTTGGCATCTTCTTATAAATAGGAAAAAACGTAGATGAGATTCTTCATACCAAAACAAGGAAAAAAGTGAAAAAGAGAGAGAGACAGAGAGTTACAGATTTTTTATGGTTTAGAGAGAGAAAGTGAAAGCATTTTATTTTCTTCACCTTTTCTTAAAATTCTTAAGTAATATCTTAAGAAATATTAGAGATTTCTTGGAGTTTTTGGTTGAGATTTCTTTAAGAAAAAAATCTTAATCATGATATAAGGAGGCAAATGAAATAAATTACTTTGATGATTTCTTTTTATAATTCTTAGTTATATCTCATTCTAACCTCATAATATAATTTTCATGGAGGAACTTGAATCCATAAGGTGTGTCAAAGAGAAATTAAGCAAGCACTAAATAAGTGAATGGAAATCTATCTCTTGCGTTTGGTTGATGATATGTTGAAGCCATGATAATCCATGGTGGATTTACTTGAAAGGAATGTTTCTTTAAAACTTCAAAATAGATATTTGAAAATGATATTGCGGAAAGCGATGTTGTGAATTCCATGATTAGAAAGAAAAATGTTTCTGGAAAAGTTGTCACCTTTGGAAACATTCTTGAGTATAAAAGGTAGATCTTTTAAAATGATGGTTTTTAAGTCATTCTTTTTACAAAAAAAAGTATTATGATTTAATAGAAGAAAGTTTTTACCTTAAGAAGAAATAAAATATGTTTCAAAAAAAAATTCTTAAAGAAAGATAATACTTGATGATCCTATGTTGGCAAGATCAAAAAAGATATAATCTTGAAAACTTTTCATAAAAAAGAGGTAATAAAATGGTATTTGAAAAGATCTACAAAGAAAGTAAGAAAAAGTTTTCCAAAAAAGATTTAGGAAAAATTATTTTTTTCAACATTAGATTATATAATATGATCACATGGTCTTAGATAAAAGGAAAAAAAATAAATTTTGTGAAAGAAATCAAAGTAAGTCTCTTGGGTTCCCTATAGAACCTTAAGCAAAGTTTATTTTTGAAAGCAAAATCACAAGTGTATTACTTTCAACCTTAAATATAAGTATTACATGATATTTGAAGAAAAAATTTCAAGTAAAAATTTGGTTGAAAAGTCATTATAGCTTATAGATACAATGGGATACCATAGGCCAAGTCATTAATTCTTATGATAAAAATAAATACATGATGTTTATAACAAAAAGGTTTTAAAAAAAAAAGTAATTTTAGAATCAAGAATAGAATCCTTAAGATTTTTTTTAAGAAGAAGGGTGTTTTACTCATTTCAAATCCCTTTGAAAAGCTCTATAAACATTTATATCAAGGCTTAAAAATAAAATTAAGTTGGAAAAGAAAATAATAAGCATGAAACTCATGGGTGGCTAGAAAATAACACCTAAGATTTGGAGTTTTCAAATTTTAAGTTGTCTTCTACAATGTGTTTTCATAGATTATTATTCTTGGCAAACTTTTTGTATCTCTAAAACTCTTAGAATAGTTTTCTATCAAGATTCTTGAAGAAAAAGTACTTCAAAATTAGAGCATGAAGCTCTCTTTATGTGTGTGCATGTGTATGTGAGGACACACTAAAATATTATGAATAAAACTTATTTCCTATAAAGGTGATATGTGAGTGAAATGTTTATTTAATTGCATGAAATGCTCTGAGCAAGGAACTAAAAGAAATATGACATTTAAGGCCATTATTTAAGGGTTGGAAATTGTTTAAAGAAATCTTACCAAGTTTGATTTAGAAAATGATATTTCAAAATAAGGCTTTATTTCTTACAAGGAAGGGCAAATTTTTTTAAAGAGAGACACATAGAGGTTTTTAGGTACTCTAGGTATGTTAGAAGAAAATATTTGATTTCTATTTCAAAATTTAGTATACATTGTTTTGGGAATATATGTGAGTAATACATGATTGTTGCATTAGAGTGTTAAAGACAAAAAAGTTCACAGGTTTCATGTGCTCCATGGAGAAAATATCTAATATCCTTACAAAAATGTTCTAAACTTATCTTGATATGATAATATATATTTATATTAAATTTTTTGAACCAAAATCCATTAAAAACAAGAGCATATAGCTCATGGGTTCAATTGGAATATCTACACAAAAATTATGTTTTTCAAAGCTAAGTATTGCTTCTTACAAAGTGGTTTTGATGAGTAATGTTTTGGGTAACTTATATGACATATTTTAATGAATGAAAATGGTAGAAAAATGATATTTAATATCTTTATATCAATTCTACAAATATTTAGAAAATTTCATTGGAATTTGCATATTTCAAAGCTAAGTATGCCTCTAATAATGTGTTTTGATAATTGAATGTGTGGGTAACCTATATGACTTGTTTTGAGCATGGAAAAAGCTTAAAAATGGTGTTTATGCCTATATATCAAATATGTAAAGTTTAATATTTAAACTAGAAATTTCAGTTATTATATACTTGATAAAATCTAATGAAGAGTTATGCTTGAATACATGAGATTTTGATATGCAAGTGTGAAGTAAAAATGTAGATTTTTTCTGCTACTATACTATAGGCTTTAGGCTTGTTTTTAGTAGAAAATAATAATGATTTTCTTACTTGCTAAAGCAATGCATAAGGCATGGGCTTGAATATGCATAAGTTGAGAATACTAGAACTTGGAAGAATCCAAGCTGGTTCTCTTGATTTCTTAGCTAAGGAACACTAATTCAATGATGTTGTTTTCAAGAAAATTGTTACTTCTTTATAGTATACAATTATATGGAATTAGTGGTGTGGAATTATGCTTGAATATAAATGAAAATACATATGAAACTGCTAATGATACTCCTATAGTTTTTATGGTAAAAACCATAAGCATATAATGCTTTTTAAGGCATGGTTTATATTGGAAATTTTACTATCAATATACTAATGGAATTGTATGCAAGGGTAATTATGAATGTTGAAAGAATGATAATAAACTCTTACGTGAGAATGTGAAATAATATTTTAGAATGTGAAAAGGAAAGCATGAATGCTTGTTATGGTCACTTCAAATGTGACAAGGTAATTATGAATTCTTTCTTGCTAGATTGTATTATGATTCTGATATCCAATGATTTTGGAAATGGATGGTATTTTAATCTTACCTTGTTTTATGATAGAAGAAAAATGAGGCTTTATGACATAGATGATTGAAAGTTGAAATGCATATACAAAATTATGGCTTAATTATTGTATGTGATTCAATGGCTTGAATTTCTACATGAATCTAAGGCTTGAATGCTTATGCAACAATAAGACAGATTATATTATATGATTATTGTTTGCTATGTTATTATTGTGGAAACTGTGGAGATTTTGGCCTGACATCCATGACTTCCAAGTCGCATAGAAGGATGAGTGGAGTGGAAAGTGGAATGGTCAAAATAAGATTAGGAAACATGTGTTAAGGTTAGCTTGAAGTAACAAGGAGTGACCTTGCATGCATACTTGCCATTTATTCTCATACTACATAATTTTGATGTTCTATGTGTGTAATTAACCTATTACTTGATTTCTATAAGCATAGCGAAACATAAATGTTATAAGTGGATTGTATTGGAAAATCCTTTGGTAAGGAACATTTTAAATATATGTCTTATACATAAACTTGATTTTTTTTTTAGATTAAACCAATTAGAAAATTGATATGATAACTAACTGTCTCATTGACTAATCAAATTATTCACTATTCTTGTGGATATAATTTTCAATTACCATGATTCCAATTAAAATTAATGATGTTTAGTGGCAACTGTATGAGATAGTTTTCAACTAGTATTAGATTGAATTGTATTTTAAAATATATAATGATGAGCTTAACATCTTGTAATGGGCTAGGCTATAGATATTCCAGTTTGACCTTATGATTCTTAATCTAGCCCAATAGTACTCGGATTAATATTCTATGCCTAAGGTGTTATCCCATAATGTAGACTTTAAGGGGCTAATATTTGAGGATCCTAAGATTTTTAGGTATGAGTTCCTCATGCCTATCTATGATTATATTTCTTATGATTATTTGCTTTATTCTTGCCCTACCATTTCTTTCACTAGTAGTAGTCTTAGTTGAGTCATTGTATTACTCTCTTCACACTTAAGGATTCAATTAACCATAAGTCTAAGAGTTCAATTGGCAATTAGTCCCTATGATAACTGCTTTGGTGATTCCTTATCTATGTAATTATCATATGACTTTCTAATATGTTTGTATAATTATCCTATGACTAATAGGTTATGTGATAACCTAACTATCTTATGTAATTATGGTATATGTAAACCTTGTATAAAGTATTGATGCATATGTATAATTATATCATGTTTTTTAGCCAAAATATCATCTTTATGAAGCAAACAATAGATACATGATTTCATACAAAAGGAAGAAAATCATCTTTGACATTAGGTGATATTGTCTACTATTTATTTATATTAAAGAGCTCTTTTATGCACCAAATTTTAATGAATGCTCATTGCATTTACAAGGTTTGGATTTAAGAATGCTTTTTTAAGGAGTGTGGATATCTCATATTGAGTAATGGGTATCAATGTAAATTTAATACAACCACAATCTTTAATTAGGGTATTGCATATATATGTATATACACAATTTTGTTATTCAATACCACTAAAGTAATATATATAAGGGATCCTTACTTCATATCTCTTGATTCTAAGGTTTTCTATTCTATCAATGAGATTTACTGCACAAAGACTAAGAGATTATTGAATAAGGAATTCCCTAGTACATTGGTGAGTAAGCTTCTTCTTCAGATGATAAGTATTTATACATTACTACGTTAATAGAATTAATTTAATTTAATTTAATTTATTGTTTCCTCATCATCATGCTGAAATTGAAAGCTAAAGTTGAAAGCAAATTTTACAAATATTTCTTGCAATTGATATCAAAGCTTGATTTTGACTTTTGATTATGGTTGATTTTTAGAGGAATTTCAAATAATGTTAATGCCTTCATAATTGTTCTGGAATTTTCTATTATATTGTATTCTTCTGCCATAAATGTGTGTTTTTATAGTTTTGTAGGAATGTTATTTAAATTTAGTAGATATATGAATACTGCCATAGTGATCATGAAAATTCAAATTCTTAGTAGAAAATTGATATAGAACCATGAAATTTGGCAAAATTGCATGAGGTATTTTAACAAAAAAAAAATAGAAACCCAACATGAATAGTATTATAAACACCATGATTGTACAGATACCGTTATTGCTAAACTTGAATGAATGAAGAATTGTGAGGGTATAATGGGTAGCTTGAAATTGAGTCTTTAGAGGGAACTTTGGCATGTGAGATGTATAAAACACAACACAAAATGTTCCTTGAAACTGTTAACCTCCATAACTAAGGAAACATCTATTTTAAAAATTTTGAATCTTCTAATTTTGGTTAGTTTTTTGGGATGAAAAATGGTTAGAACACATTGAGGAAAGTTAAATTAGTAATTCTAGGCTAGTTAATGCTGAAAATTATGCTCCAAATTGCATGAAATAGGCTTGGAAACTAACAGGCTAAACTAGGTAGGAACTAGGTCAAGAATAGACCTACGAGTTCCATTTTTAGCTGAAGAAGATCCATAGTTTGCTCATGCACATGACTAGCTGTACAACTGGCATGTGGGCGCTACCCTACTAGTGATGATTGGTGATGGTGCACATACTGCTAAGCTTCACTCTCTAATATTTTTTTCGATGGGCATTTTTTTATAATTTTTTAAAATAAAATTAATTTTTAATTATTTTATCCATTTTATTTGAATATCAAATGGGCTTATTTTAAGTTAAAAATTTTTTTTGGATGTTCTTTCTCATATTATTTACTATTTGGAATTTTTATGGAATTTTTGGACATTGTTTATGTATAATTTTTGGAGTATTATCTTGACAGAAGGAAATTATGAATAACTTGCATTATGCCATGAAAATTTTGTATAATTGCATAAATATTTGTTTAATTTATTATATTTAAAAGGGAGAGAGTATAATAATGACATAAATGTCCTTTGGTTTTGTGTTGTTGATATAGTTCATTAGTTATAATCTAAATGTAGAATTAGGTGGAAAACATTAGCATGATTACATTATAAATGCATTTATTTTTTAATTTGGCATTCTTTAGTCATTATGGAACAAAACTTCAAAAAGATATTGAATAAAATAGTGAAAGAGGACTGGGCTAATGTTTGTTTCTAATCCAATCTAGTGAATACACCATCAGATGTGTGGTAGCTAGATACCAATTCCATAATCCATATCACTAATTCTTCCTAATTGTTGAGAATTTTTAGAAAATTAAATAATGGTGAATTGATTATCAAAGTGAAAAATGGTGAGAAAATGGGAGTAGAGCTCATTGGGGATGTGCATTTGTAGTTATCTACTAAACATGAGCTAGTACTAAAAGATGTGGTCTTTGTACTTTTCATGAGAAGAAACTTGATCAATTGTAGCACTAGATCTTCATAGGTATTCTTATAATTTTGGACATAATAAGGTGAATATATTCCAAAGCTTAACTATCATTGGCATTGGTGAATTAGTAAACAAATTGTATAGAATAAATCTTAATTCAAGTTCCCATAAGATTATTGACACAATCACAGGGAAGGAAAAAAATGAAATTAAAGAGAACTCCTTAATCTTATAGACAAGAGTCTATGTCATATTTCTAAAGATTGAATTTAGAGGTTGATTAGATAAAGTGTTTTGTACAATCTAGACTTCTTTGATCTAGACACCTATGTAGATTGTATTAAAAGGAAGCTCATAGCCATGGCCAAAAGGGGAAGAAAGTTAGAAGACATCAAGCGTTATAACTTATTCATATTGATATTTGTAGTCCCATCACACTTGCAGCCATGGAAGGATAGAAATACTTCATCATTTTCATTAATGATTATTCACGTTTTGGATAGATAAAGTTATTCATGGAAAAGTTAAAGTCCTTAGATGCATTCAAGGCAACAATCGAGCTTAAGTATAGCAAGAAAAATTAAATGTATAATTTTGACCAAAAAGGAGAGTAATATGATAGATACAATAAGATTAGGAGGAACACGGGCCCATTTGATAGGTATTCACAATAGTGTGACATTGAGACTAACCACAACATGCTTGGAACACTAAAATAAAATGATATAGCCAAAAGGAGAACTAGGATACTTCTTAATATAGTCAAATGCATGCTTTCTCATTCTATACTTTCAGACCTTTTGTAAGAAAAAGCATTGAAGACTGTAGGCTACATACTAAATTAGGTACTAACTAAGTATGTACCTATGACTTCGTATGAACTACTAAATAGTAAGAAATTAACTTTGAGTCATTTTTGCATTTAGGGTTGTAGAGCAAAGGTAAAGTAGTACATTCCTACTACTAAAAAACTTAATTCTAAAATAATATTTGGATTCTTTATTAGTTATTGTGTTAGTTCTAGAAGCAATAGGTTCTATTATTTGATTCATGCTACTCGAATTATTGAATTTGACAGAGCCATTTATCTTGAGAATAAGTTGGATAGTGGGAGTTAGACATTATGGATTATGAACTTTAGAGAAGAAAAAGTAGTCATTCCTTTAATGTCTTAATTTACTAGTTCTTCAACTTCTAGTCCTCCATAACATGATTCAACACAGCCTTTACAGGAAGATGAGAATTCCAATATTAAAGTTCAATTGAAGAGATCATTTAAATAGCATAAACCGACAATGTCCAAATGATTATATGGTGATTACAACAATATGAGTATGATCTGAATAAAGAGACTGATTCTATTACATTCTTTTAAGCAATGTCTAGTTCTGATTATCTTAAATAGATCACTATAATGGAGGATGAATTATATTCAATGAATAAAAATAAAGTGTGGGATTTTATGGAGTTACTTGCAAATTGCAAGCTAGTTAGATGTAATTAGGTTTTCAAGACCCAATATGATGATTGTGGGTAGATTGAAAGATATAAAGCCAAACTCATGGCTAAAGGTTATACTCAAAAGGAGGGAGTAAATTATATAGAAAATTTCTCATCGGTATCAATAAAGGACTCTTTTAGAATTGTTATAGCTCTTATTGCTCATTTTAATCTAGAGTTGCACTGGTTTGATGTGAAAATATCATCCACGAATGGTGATCTATTTGAAACCATGTACATGCAGTAGCTAAATGAATTTTAAAGAAGGGTAAAAAGCACTTGGTGTACAAATTAAAGAAATATATATATGGTTTGAAGCAAACATCTTAACAATGGTATTTCAAATTTCATGAAATAGTTACTTTTTTTCAGATTTAGGGAGAACAGTGAAGACCGGTGTATTTATATGATGAAAAATGTTAGCGAATTTGTAGTTTTATTCTTGTACATGGATGTCATTCTCTTAGTGAATAACAACTCGAGCTTACTGGCTAAGACAAAGGAGCTACTATCACCTCACTTTGATATAAAAGACTTAGGAAAGGCCTTATTTATTTTAGGGATTGAGATACTTTGTAATCACTCTCAATGTATTCTTGGCTTATCTTAGAGGTCGTTATTATAAAAATTCTAAAAAGATTTAATATGCTTACTTGTTCTCAAGTTATTTTGCCCATTCAAAGGGATAAAGTATTTATAAAAGCCTAATATCCTAAAATTGATGAAGAGAAAGAAAAGATGGAAAAGGTCCTATATGCATTAGTTATAAGTAGCCTAATCTATGCTCAGGTATGTACACAACCTGATATTGCATTTGCTATGAGTGTACTTAAAAGATACTTGAGTAATCTAGGTTAAAGATATTAGACTACTACAAAAAAAATTCTAAGGTACCTTTAAGATATGAAGGACTTCATGTCGACCTATAAAAGATTGGGAGGTCTCGGCACTATAGGTTACTTAAACTTGAACTAGGTTGGTTGTCCAAATGACTCAAAGTTTACATCTGGGTATATTTTCATAATGGTTAAAGGTACTATGTCATGGAAAAGCATCAAGTAGTTAATTGTTACAACCTCCAACATAGAAGCACAGTATGTCACCTATTATGGAGCTTTTCGTCATGTTGTATGGTTAAGGAATTATCTCTTAGGGTTCCATCTTGTGGAGAGTATTGCTAAGCCCTTAATCATTTTCATTGACAACTTTGCTACTATAAGCTTCTTTCTCAGCGACAAGAGTTCCATTTGTCTAAAGCATTTTGATGTAAAATATCATTATATGAGAGAGAAGTTGTGTGAGCATGTTATTGTTATCAAGCACATTTCCTGGAACCATATGCTCATAAATCCATTAATCAAGAGCTTAGTAATGAGAACTTTTATTGAACATATAAATCATAGGAGACTGTGTAAAGCCTATTGATGTTTTAGCTCAGTGGAAGTTGATGTATATGACATTACTTGTGATTAATGAATAAAATTTTATGTTATATTGTCATATTTGTGCACATTTTTGTTATATCATGTTCATAGAGACATTTAAACCTTGTGTCATTGTTATGCTCATATTTTTTAGGCATCTTGGGTAGATAACAAAATCCATTATGCGTAGATTTACACATAGTCATATAAAGTTGTGTGAATCTTATTTTGCACGTATTGACAGTGTTAGTCAATAAGGTGCAGGTATCTAGTATGTTATGATGTTAGTATCCTTTTAGATATAGTAATTATGTTTTTAGATACATATGATCTTAACTAGACCAATGGGTGTAAAAGTACCATTTGTGTATTAACATTAATCCTTTAGGGGCCACTATTAATAAAATTAATAAATCATGTATGTCCAAATGGGAGTTTATTAATATTTCTTGGACTACACATAATTTATTAATAAAATGATTATTACTAATTAGGATCTGTGTGACATTTTTTAATGGGCAAATGAGTACTTCATGCAACACTGGTAAATAGGTATGTATGTATTATATATATATATATATATATATATATATATATATATATATATATATAGGGTTTCCACTTCACATTTCCTAACTCTAAAGTTTTCTTTTCTATCTGTAAGACCTACTACATAGAGATTAGGAGATTACTGAAGGATGAATTCCCTAATACATCAATGAGTAAGCTGCAGGTATTTATAAATTACGATGTTAATGAAACTAATTCAGTTTATTTTGTTTCCTCCTAATTATACTACAATTGAAAGCCAAGATCGGAGGCAAATTTTGCAAATATTTCTTGCATTTTTTCCATCAAATCTGTAAAATGTTTTGAACAACACTCTATTTGTGGTCGAACTTATTGTTTAACGTGAAGCAAGTGTCCCATTTCTGCTTCACTTTGCTATTTTACTTGGATTTGTAGATGGCATTTTATATTTCTTTAACAAGACCTTATCTTGCATAAAATGTGAAGCAAGTTACTATCCCCTTGCTTTCCCGGTATGCTATTTTATTGCTCTCTAATAGGACCTTTTGTATTATATAGTTGGCATTTACGTGTATTTTTCTCCACTTAAAGAGGACGACATCATTATGAATTGGAGGTTGCTTTTTGAGAGAATGCCAAGGGAGCCAATATTTTGCTTTCTCAGAGGAATGGTCTTTGTATTCAGGAAAATTATGATTATGATTTACCCTAATCTATTATTAAAAAAACTCACATAAAAGACCATTTGGTTTTCAATTTTTGAGTTGATAAAAAAAATGATGGCCTTTGCTCTATCTTTGTATAGATCGTAATAAGTGTAGTCAGTCTTATTTTTTTTGGAATGATGTCAATGGACTCGAGTTTTTTTGGCAGCTAACATCCTATTTATTTAATTTAGTTTGTTTATTATCTGTTCTTTCTTTTCTATATAATACAATATTTTTTGTAATTAAGTTTTTTGGCAACTAACTGATTATATTAGCAGCTAACTAATTAAATTAATTGTTAGTTGATAACTAATTTGATTAGTTAATAGTACGAATTGTTTATATAAAATATTTGATAAAATTAATTATTTATTATCAATTATTTATATGAAAAATAACATATAAAAGCAACTTTATATTTTATAATTTATTTTTTTGCTTTAATAATATTTTATATTATAATATATTATTTGTTATTAAAAATATAATGATAGATGCAATAACTATTAACATTTATTTTATAATTATTTTAATATTAAATTTAAAATCCATCTATTTATCATTTAAAATATTGACAAATTATACATTTTAAGTATGAAAAAATATTTTTCAAAAGTAATATCATTTCATTATTTTTACTTAATATGTATTTTTTTAATTTAAAAGATATCATTTGATAAAAGATTAATAATTTTATTAATACAATATCTATTATTTACTATAATTGAGAAACATATATTCTCTTATTTTTTATACAATTTGATAGAAAAGATATGATTATATTCATATAATTTTTTATTATTATGGAAAATATTTAATATAATTTATTATACTTATTTAGTTTTATTTTTGAAATAAATAATTACAATTTATTATATATATGTGTTATATTTTTCTATAAGAAATAAATAAATATAACTTATTATTTTCTTGTTTATAAAGAATGAAAATATTAAAAAAATAATTATAAACAAGAATATCTATTTCTATACTAAATACAAATTAGATATTTCAAAAAAAAAATATTATTATTCATTTTTCAAAATACTTATTTGAAGGCTAATAAGTTGACTAAAATATTTATTTGCTAAATATTTAAATTAGCTAATTTAATTAGTCAAATAATTAAAAACACTCAAATCATATAAAAGTTAATCAAAAAATTGTTTGCGAAACACCCTCTATATTTTTATTATAAATGTTAACTTTAGACATGGATGATAACCAAAATTAAAAAAAAAAAAAATCAATGTCTTCAAAAGCAGCCAGATCTAAGCATGTAGAAATTAGAAGGATTTAAAGGAAATTCAAGCACTCATTGTCTAAAGTGAAGAACTTTCATACATGGATTTAAGTTATATTTTTACAGGACTGTTTTTTACTTTATATTTATATATAACTTTAAACTTCTAAATTTTTTCAATTGGCTGTGTTTTAGAGGTAACAATATTGAAATATTTACCATTCTAGCAATTAAGGGTTTCTATGGTTATATCTAGTCTAACTGCATCAACCTTAACTTTTCCTCGTATTTTACAAGATATATTTAACTTATATTTATATTAATACATTTCTGTAAATGCTAATTGTAATTATAATCCTAATTTTAAATACAACAATTTTCATGATAAGATTTTATGATCATATTATTTTCCTTTGTGAAGGAGATTGTATTCAAAATGAAATTATCGCAATGATTGAGAAGGAGAATGTTTGCAACATTAAAGAAAAGAATTTTTGTAGTCCTTCTACAATTATAGCAACTAATAGCACTACACCAAATGATCAATTTTCTTTATATAAGGATGAAGTCAATATTGGGAGAACTAGAAATCAAATTTTAGGTACTATCATTAATTTGAAAGATAAATTCAACTCAATTGATAAAATCTATGAGTGTGGTAATTGCCTATTGACATATGTCACAACCCAATTTCAGGTATTGTGATCGGCATAAAGATATCTAACTGGTATCTAGCCAATCAAACATCTTTACAAGCCTATAAGAAATTATATCTGACTGTTTCATACTAAAGAGGGAATATGATAGTATCAAATAATAAAAGTAAAGTAAATTGCATTGCATATGCAATGAAAAGTTAATATAAGATATCAATATACAGTAGCATAGCAAAATTATTTAGTAATACACATAGACTTTAACTGTACAATACACCACTCAAAATAGTAATCTTTTGTTATACTATGCCCTATGGAGATTAAAAGGTTTTATGCAGCATATCAATCTTCCGCTAGAGCTCTATGTTCTTTATCTATAAAATAAAATAACATCAAATAGGAGTAAGTATATAAAATACTCAATGAGTAACAATTATCCTTTTATCGTATTATCATTATATTATGGAGTTATAAATTATAAATAAAGATTTAATTTATTTTTACTCAATATCATCCCCTCAGGATCTCATCTAAAATATATAAGAAAAAATGATTAGATTGGATATTAACAAATTGGTAATAAGGTATGGGTTTCCCCTTATATCATCAATTCAACCTTATTTCCCATCACCCTAGGCCAAAGCCACCATCCTTATCTCTCCAACCCTTACCATGCCTCTTCTTCTTTTAGAATGATGTAATACTCCCCCATATATTATATTTGAGAGGAATTCAGAAACATTATAGTATTTCAGAATACAATAACTATTATAAGCATATTCATAATCCAATAATCAATAGTTACTATTAGCCATTTAGGTAACCTCCATCCTAATCAAGTCAAACAATATATACACAAGCAAAACAATCATTTTAAGTTTATACACGAACAATATACATTCTAATAATGCATCCACATTCCAAGAATTTAGATAGAATGGCTTAGTTTATATTTTAATTAGAATTTATCAATCCTATACTATACTCTTTTTCACTAGGCCCTCAACATATGTTTAATTAATTCCAAATAAATTTTCAAAGTTTGCTATACTCAACTAAAGCCCTAATAGTGCAATGCCAACTAACTACCATTCAATTTGGCTTAGAATCTATTACCTTATAATACTGTTCATTCACTGGCCCAGAACAGGGCCAGCAGAGAGTAATAAAAAGTTTGGCTGTATTTAGCTAATTAAATAAAATCTAAAATTTCCCATTAATTTATATGTTATTAATAACATCTTAAATGACAAATTTTATGTTGTAAGTTTTCTCAGAATCCCTACTAAAATTTCCCAGAAATTCGCTCAAGTTCACCTTTTCAAGTTGGTTCCAGATTTGGCAGCACTGGAGCCCCAAAATGTTAAGAATTTATTCAATAGGCTAATGAACTCTGATTTCCCATAAATTTTTATATGTTTTACCCAACATATGGATGGATTTCCATAAATTTTTTTAGAATTTTTAGAGGCCATATAGTACCTCAAGAAATTTAAAACCCGAGGACCAATCACCCAGGCGTTCTGTTTCTGGAATTCTGGACTACTCCCTAACGAGGACCCATTCCAAAATCCTAATTTCTCCTAAAAATTCTAAATAAATTATATGTTGATTCTAACATCATAAGAGACCATAAAATGTTTATTTTTTAATTTTTAAGCAACTCTATGAATCCCAGAAAATTCGTGTACTCAGAGTCATTGTTCTAAGTCTTCCAGAAATTTTCCAGCAACCATTATTCTTCATGATTTGGATTCACCACTCCTTCGAAACATCAAAATTAGTATTCTCATGCAGTCCTCATGCTAATATCATGATAATAACATTCAAATTACATGTGTAAAAGTTCAGAACAGCACCATGCCTTTAATTGCATGGCCACACATCAAACTAACAAATTCACCAATCTAGAGTTCAAAATCTTACAATTCTTGAATCAAATTCTAAGGAAATGGTAAGGAATTGTCACTCACCTCCAAACTTGATTATGTCAAGGCTTCAAGTTGCTCCCTAAAGAGAAGGTTTCTGATTTGAAGAGAAGAAAGATGATGTCTCTAACTTTTGGTTGATTTCTCCTAGCAATACAAGCAATTAAGTAGCAAGAACTTGAAGTTTTGTGTTTGATTTGGCTTGATTGTGTGTTTGATTTGGCTTGAAAAGGTTTCCTATGGCAGCTTAAATTTCGTGCAAATGAGGGAGAAAAAGGAGCTGAATGGAGTTTCTCAAGGTTTTTAGGGTTTTCTACAAGTTTTGAGAAAATGGGCCTTTTTTTTGTAATTTAGCCCAAAATCCATGAAAATTTTTATACTTCTCTTGCTGTTTTGCAGCAGCTAAGGACAAAATTTTCTGGGCTTTCGTCAGCCCGAAATTGTCCAAAATTAATATAAAATAATGGGCCAAAATTTAAGTTTTTTAAAAAATTATAATTTGACCCTAAAACTTTTTAAAATTTCACTTTTACCTAAAATTTTTTGGTCAATTTTCAATTTAGTCATTGGGCTTATTCTTGAACTTTTAATAATACTTATTGGGCCATGGATAAATATACTAAGTTAGTCCAAAAGGAATTTTAAACAATCCATTTATGTTACTGATTTTTCTCAAAGTTTTTTGAATACTAAATTGAAAATTCTTTTCATTCGAATGTGCTTTATATATATATATATATATATGTACACAAACTGTTTGAAGATATTACAACATATATCTATTCTTTCAGATTTTTTATCTTCTTCCAATTTTTTTAATACCATTCTTTGTTTCTTCAAAGGTGGTAGCAGAGATTGGTTGAAATGCAAAAGAACAAAAAGTGTAAATGAATATGCCTTTGAAATGAGTGTAATGAATAATAATAATGTATATAATAGAGTGTCTTCCATTCCTTTGGTTGAACAAAATTTTATTTCATTCATTCCAATATTTGAACCAATTGGATGTTCAAATATTGGTAGTCAAATTGAACAAAGTTCTCAATGTTTTATGATGTCGAAAAATAGCCAAACAATTATGAGTGGTTAGTTATATTATTCAAATTAACAAAACTTAATTAGTTTAATAATTTACATACTAATTTGATATGTTGATTATGTTTGGTCTTATCTATTTTAAAGATATGAGCAACTATTCTACTATGGTTAAAGATCCATTTGAAATGGGTACAACTCAAGATGATATGCATACATTCCTTTTTTATACATTTTTGAAGTTTTCTTTTAAAATTGTTATTTTTTAAAAATCCCAAGGGGTAATTTATAATTATATTTTATTTGTAAATTTGAAAAACAAAATATAATCATAAATTGTTAGAAAAATTTTCCTTTTTTATGGATTTTAATTATAGATTATTTTAACCATATGTTATTTTATTTTAGAGATTTGCTACATGTCATTTTGGAGGCTGAAGTGGAATCCGATTTCTAAATAGATAGAAGTGGTAAGGGTATATTTATACATTTATAATTTAAAATTATTAAAAATAAAAATATATTGCAAATTATATAAGTAAAATTTTCATTTAAATCTTTTAATTTATTTGGATATTGTCAATTGAATCTATGAATGTGAATTTTTGGAGTTCAAATGTGATATAAAGAATGTAAGATAAAACTTAAAAGACATTATAGACTAAAATTCACTTTTTGTTGCTCTTAAGGTGGCAAGTGTAACTTCGATTAATAAAAAAACCACCACAATTGTTGAAAAATCTTTTGTTAGATTAGTATTCTACTAAAAGCAAAAATTTCAAAGATAATATCCATGTTTACAACACTATATGTTCATTCACATCTATGGGTGGTAAAGTTAATAAGAATGCTAACAATTCCCTTGGTCCTTTTGTATATTTAATTTATGATTAGAATTATCACAAAATTCGTGGTTTACTTTCCCTTATGACTTGTACTATGGTTTGCTCAACTATATATTTATGATACTAATAATGAAATAAATAATCATTTAGTTGTTGTTAGGTAAGTTTGACAAGATTAAACTTTTTTTAATTATTTTTTCACCATTTACGCTTTTTATATACTTATTGAAATTATTAATTTTTTTATAGTAGATCAAATGGATTCAATAATAATCTTGGCCCAATCTTAATTGAAGATTTGAAGAAAATACTTGATAAGGTCAACCCTTTAGTTGAATATTTTCAAGTGGCAAAGGAGAGATCAAATCAAAATGATTTTATGGATGTCAAACTAAGATTGATTAATAGTATAGAAAAAGATAGGCATAACTACAACACATATATTGCTACCTTATTGTTAGAAATATTGATTGTTTAAAGCGGGACATAATAATAGGACACCAATTAGGTAGGGTTCAATATATTAGTGAGATGCATCCTTCTTATCTTACCTTGTAGTACCCTTTTATCTTTCCATATGCGAAAGATAGTTATAGAATTAATATTTCTTAACACTAATATCTTGTTAAAAATGATGGTAAGAACTCTTACATCAATACATCAATTCTTTGCTTTTAGACTACAAGACAAGTTAAATAAGTTTTCAATGTTGAAGAATTTTAGGCAACTTTTACAATAATTTGTCATTGATGCATGCATAATAGTTGAATAAAAGAGACTTGATTATATTCAAAATTAACCAAAAAAAGGCTCTAGAATATACATGTTTAGAGGTTTCAAGAAGCTCATTTGAATGGTGAAACTAATGCCACATCTAAAGGAAAAGAATATTTCTACCATAAGGTTTCACCAGTGATCTAAGATATTTGATTCATAATTAGCATGATACAATTACTATATGTCATTAGGCTAGATCTCTTGACATATTTTTGACTTTTACATGCAATCCAAGTTAGCATAAGATTACTCAAACTACTGATCCTCTTAGTTTGAAACCTTCTGATCAATGTAACCTAATTTGTAAAATATTCAAAATTTATGGCATATGATGCAAGATTTGACAAAGGGTTCATTCTTTGCCAAAATTCTTGCAAGTAAGTTCAAATTCCTTCCTCAAACTTTATAATATACTATGAATATGAATTTTTTTATATTATCACAAATAATATTGAGCATTTGAATTTAATTTATGTATTATTACATGGTAAATCTCTTGATTACGAAATATGAGATAATTTTCCTAAAAATGAATTTGCAGATACCAAAGTTAACTTTTTATTTCATTATTAAAATATTAACTGCTATATCATATTTCTTTTCAGTAATGTACATAGTTGAATTCCAAAAAGATGTCTCCCTCATGCACACATACTCATTTTTTACCTTAAGAAAAGAATTTCAATAGAAGATGTTGATAGGATAATACCTATAGAAATTCTTGATTAACAACAAGATCTTGTCTTATATGATTTACTGAAGAATATTATGATACATGGGTTATATGGAGTTTTAAATCTTAAATCTCCATGTATAGAGAATGTTAAATGCAATAAAGATTTTCAAAAGAAATTCATTGATCATAATTTAGTTGATGATGTTATGTATCCTATATATAGATATTACAATAATAAAAGAACAATTGAGAAAATTCATATTTTATTGGGTAATCATTTCATTATACCATGCAATCCATAATTATTGCAAAGATACAAAACTCACATTAATGTAAATTTTGCAATCAAGGGACATTGATAAAATAATTTTACAAATATGCCAATAATGGTTATGATTGTATAATTGCATCTTCATATCAAGGTGACGAACAAGGTGAATCATCCAATAATGATGAAATCAAGTGCTAATATGATTGTAGATATTTATTTGCTTATAAAGCATATTGGAGACTATTTGCATATGATATTCATTAAAGGCATCCTATAGTGGAAAGACTAAAGTTTCAACTTCCTAATTAACAATATTTAGTTATTATGGATGAAGATTAATTAAAAAATTATTAAATCATGAATCAAACAAAAATACAATGTGATAAGTAAAATGTTTACATATTTATTTTCCTTTATATGATGCATTTTAGCTGTTATATAAGCTTAATTTAATAAATATGGTTGCATTTTGTGAATGGTTTATGGTTTTAAGTTGAAATTAGATTTTTCAAATAAGTTTCAAGTTTTGTACCATAGTTGGAGCTCTAGACTTCGGATTAGTTCGCTCTTTATATAGATCAAAATTAAAAAAAGAGCCCTTTAACTTTGATGTTGAAAGTAAAGTCCAATTTAACTTTAAAGATTTTAAATTTTGTTTAAAAGCTAAAATAATGGCTTTATCCAAATTTGACCTTTGCCCTACTAATTTGACCATAATTGGAGCTACATAAGTCAAAGTAAGGAGTTCTTAAGTACATTTTAAAGCTAAGATCTAGCTCTACAACTTTTATATTGACTAAAAATTAAGAATCCACCATTTTGATTATCAAAAGATAGCAATAATCTAGAAGCATTGCTACTACGAGGTTAAGGCTAATAGCTAGTGGTCAATATTGGTGGCTTGGTAAGTTCAAATCTTTGTACCTATTTATTTATAAATAAAGGAAGAGACAACAAGGAGATCATTTAGAGTTTAATTTCATGCATTTTTAATTCCTTTGCATGCTTTCTTAATGGAAGCCTAGGTAGTCCTTTTATATGGAGGGTTTAGGTTGTCACCTATATGGATGGCTAGATTTTTCATTCTCATGCATTTATAGTTGTATCTTTATGTTTGGATCATGAGTAAATAGTTTCATGTTTTATTCATGATGTTTTCATTTCATTTTGAGTTTGTTTTTCATTCCATTAGGAATCATGTCTTCTTTTCCTAGGATGATGATGTAGCTCAACAATAACGGATTAATTCTAGTTTATTGAATCTAATTTCAATTTTTTCTCCATGACTGATTTTTAATTATTATTCTTAGTGCTTTTAATTGATTGCCCATCTTTTGAATGATATCAATTTGCATGTTAAAATCAAAAGGAGATGTATATATATGGATCTTATAATTAAAATAATAAACTGCATTTGAAATTGGAATATATTTATATGGTTTATGTAGTCTTAATAAGTTCCATAAATCATAATGCATGATTAGTTATTTTAATTCACATAGGAATATAGTTAAGATTGACAGGAGCTGCATGTGTATGGATTTTATAATTAAAATCATAAACTACACATAAAATAGGAATATATTCATATGGTTTGTGTTGTGTTAATGGGCTCCATAAATCATAATGCATAATTAGTTATTTAATTCATATAAGAATATAGTAAATTATCAATTGATGATAGAATTACTTGACCTTAGAAAAGGCTAGTAATTAATTTCAAGAAATTCAACTATCAATTAGGAAGATTAAAATTGAATTAGAGTGGATAGATGATTCAATCTAAATTTGTTAAGTAAAATTTGATCTCTAGAGTTTTATTCATATTTGGTTTTACCCTAATTGCATTCATTTTCATTTCCATTAACTAATCAATTTGCTAAATAGTATTAAGATTATCAATTTTGGTACTTAGTGAAAAAATCCTTGTGAGAATGATACTTTACTTATCACTTTGTTACTTATTTACAATAGTATATACTTACACTAATTGGCAAACCATTTCACATGTAACATAATGTGTACTACATAGATAGAAAAAAAAAGGATCCAAATGTTAGGAAGTTAACTTATATGGAATTTCTATTAGAATATGTCTTCAAAGAAGATATTTGGAAATGGGTCAAAAGAATGCATGGATAGGACTATTGGAAGAATTAATTTTGTATGGCCATTAGTTGGGGAATTATATTACTTGCATATATATTGTTGAATGAAGTTAGAAGACTAACCTATTTTGAAGATATACGCACTATTAATGGCATTCTTTATGACATATTCAAAGAGGCTTGCTATGCTTTAGGATTGCTTGATGATAATAAATAGTACATTATTGCCATTAAAGAACTATCTTTGTGGGGATTAGGTCAATATCTAAGAAACTTTACTAGAATATATTATTTTGCAACTATCTTTCAAGACTTGAATTTGTGTTGGCAATTGTTGAGTGAAAATGTTCTTACATTCAAAGAAGAAAACTTCAAATTGAAAACAAGTAATTTATATTTTAAAATATGTTACTTTAATCAAAATTTGCATTTAATACTTTCTTATTTCTTTATTTACTAACTATTTATGCTTTTTAATAATACGTTGAATCATTTGTTGGTTTTAATAGATTTAATACTTACAGAAGAATAGTAGCAAAATTATATTCTTACTAAAAAGATCTTGAGAAGTAATGGTCAAAGTGTATGTGAGTTTCCTCAAATGCTTGTTCCTGATTTAAATGAACTTAATTAAAAATGAATCATTTAGTAATTGATGAATTGAATTATGACAGAAATTCATTAAAATTAAAGGCAACCAATTAATTCAATTCATTGACTTTCAAGAAAAAAAAAAGTTCACCATTAATGGATGTTGTTATTTCTAGTAATAGAGGTGTTTTTTTCATAAGCATGGTTATAGTGGTAATGGTAAGACTTATATATGGAAAACTTTAACTTCTTCATTAAGATCTAAAGGTCAAACAGTCTTAACAATAGCTTTTAGTAGCATAGCTTCTATTTTGCTTCTTGAGGATGCACAACTCATTCAATGTTCACCATTCCTTAGATATTGATGAAGACTCCACTTGTAATATGAAATAAAGAAGTCATTAAGTAGAATTGTTACAAAATACTGATCAATCATATAGGATGAAGCTCCAATGGTACACAAATATTATTTTGAAACCCTTAATAAAACCCTTAGAAACATTATTTAGTTTGATAATCTAAATAAATTTAATCCACCCTTTGGAGGAAAGGTGGTGAATTTTGACAAATTCTTCTAGTTATCTTAAGAGGACATTATTTTGATATTGTTAATGCAACTATAAATTCTTCTTATCTTGGAACTATTGGTATGTCTTAACTTTGATGAAGAATATGTGGTTGAAAGCAAGTTTGTCTTCTTCTATTGAATTAAAAGGTTAAAAGATTTTTTTGAATGGATACTAAAGATTAAAGATGGCAAAGTTGGAAAGCTAAATGATGGATAGATTATATAGATATACCAAAAGATCTTCTAATTAAGGATTCTTCTAATCTTGTTAAAGACGTTGTTCACTCCACATATTTATCTTTAGTACAAAGTCTAGATGATAAAGAGAGCTTATGTGATTCAACTATTCTTTGACCTATACTTAACATTGTTGCTGAAATGAATTATTATAAGCTATTATTAATTGATAATGGTGAAAAAGAATATCTAAATTCAATTCAATATGTAAAACAAGCTTGAACAAGTCATATTAAATTGATTTGTTAACTCTAGAAGTTCTAAATGTCTACAATGTTATGGATTGCCTAACCATAATCTCAAACTCAAAATTGGTGCTCCTATTATGCTTATAAGAAACATAGATCAATTTGCTAGTTTTTGCAATTGGATAAGAATAATAGTGACATAACTAGTAAATCATGTGATGGAAGTTGAAGTTTTAATTGAGATTAATATTGGTTCGAAGGTGTTCATACCTTGAATGGTTTTGAGTCCATCTTAATATAAATGGCCGTTCAAATATCAAGAAGACAATTTCCAATTATTTTGTCATATATCATTTCTATTAACAAAAATCAAAGTTAGATGCTAAAATGAGTGAGTTTTTATTTGTCTAAACTTATATTTAGTTATAGTTAATTATATGTGGCTATCTTTAGAGTGAAAAGCAGAAGGTGTTTAAAATACTTATTCATGACAAAGAGCATGGCAATTCAAGTGTGATAACCAATAATGTATACAAAGAAGTATTCCAAAATTTATGAAGAATTATAAGTGTATCTTGAACTTTTATTCATTTTTATATTTCATGATATGATTTTGTTTATATCATCAATTCATTAAGTTAGAATATTGCAGCCCATACATTGCACAAGCTATAATATAGTTCTTCGTATGAGATTTGACTTCTCTCAAATGTAAGATGCACTTTAAAAAATAAAATATCATAATTATTGGTAACAAAGTCAAAAGCTTATGATTTAATAATAATAAGTAATTAAAAAATAATTTTTAAATTTATAATTATCTATTTTTCTAATTTATTTACTAACAATTATGATATTTCATTTTATTTTTTATATTATATCATGTCCTTTATAGGAGATAATTTTTTTTCATGATATATGAATATGCTCCATAACCAAAGTATTGCTTTATTTCTTCTTTTGCTATGAACTGAGAGCAAAGAAGGCTACGATTCATTACATTATTTACTTCATCTTTAAACATGCTTGATGAACAAATCGGAAGCCAACTACATAAAACCTACCATGTTTTTGGCGCTTCCTGATTTGTGTTCCTTTTTATAAGTCCTTGCACTTTACCATATTTTTAGAATATATTTCAAAATTTAAATGTTATATATATATATATATATATATATATATATATATATATATATATATATATATGATGACTCATTGAAATTTTTACATCCTTTTTGTGCATTTTATTGGCAAGAAAATGTGCATAATAATATAAAACTTATTGTAAACTAAGCTATATAAGTAAAATTTGATATTTAAATTTAGTTTTATCAAGAAATTTCATGATCTTTAACCAAAATAAACTTTTAAACATAGGCATCACATTTTTGCAATGCTAGCAAAATTTTACAACACTAGATTAAATTCCCATTAATGTAAAGATTTTATGCAATTATCAAAATCTGTATATCATTTCAAAATATAAATTAAACATTGTCAAATAATTTATTATATTTCAAAAAATTACAATATTAATACCGTTCTTGATAATCAAACAATAAATTTATTTGCACTAACTATTAATAATTTATTTATCAAATATATTTTTTAAAGAAAACTATATATAATTTCACCCTAAAGAAAGAAAGGAAAAAAAACTATATTTGATAATTATTATGCCATAACACTATATGATAATATAAAATTCAATTTAATATGTAACTAAAGATACAAAATAATATATGGTATTCTCAAAATTGATTTATTTAATAACTCTTTAAATTGTAAGAAAGCTAAATTTAGCCACATAAATTATCTAATAGTATATAATAAGCAAAAAGAAAAATTTTAATACATTAATAAGGTCTACACAAAAGTTCCCAATACATAACTATAAATTCCTTTTTTGGCAGAATATATAGTATGTATTAAGTTCTCTCTTAATAGATTAACTTAGTCATATAGAAGATAATATGATATTTAAGAGACTATCCTCTTCGGGCGAATAGATTCTCTAGACTAGTTTACCTATATAACAAAAGTAGAAATAGCACATTCTAAATATATTTTGGAAAAATATTTAATTGAAGAAGTAGAAACTTTTACCATGCAAGGAAAGAAAATAATATTGGAAGTAAGAATATAATTCTTAATTGATGGATATAAGGGTAATGTGCATTGCTACAATTTTCTATTTGGGCAAAAAATGTATTGTGTAAAGGACTTTTCTAATCATGAAGCCAATCAAAAGAATACCTTAATATTGGAAATATGTCACCTTTAGGTAAACATATTTTTAAAATTAAAGCAACTCTAGAAATTTATATGTTTGGTAAAACATTCTTAACTAAGATATGCAATAATCCTTTTAGCATAGGCAATCATATACAATAATCATAAATTAATTCTATATGATATAACTCAAATACTTTATAAGTTAATATAAACCTTACTTTTATGATAATTATCCATAACAATCCATAATTCTTTTTAAAAGACCAAGGATATAAAAAATTATCCAAAACAATTATCTTTTAAGTACATATGACAAGGGATCAATTCCAATGTATATAAAAAAATAATAAATGATCACAAAATCAAAATATTGTTACATCCAAACTACTGCAATTTTCATCCTTTTATACATAAATACATTTTGAAATTGTATAATTCAAAAATACAATAAAGATCAAAATATGAATTTATTTTGAAAATTAATGCTACTATTAAATCAAGATTAATATAGAGATAAATTTATTATTCTAATCAAATTCTTTTAACATGTTTCTTTAAGAAATATAAATTAATTTTAAAAAAAATATTTAAAATAATATTAATATAATTCATTAACATACCTTACTTTATCCATATAAGATCCATAGTAAAATAAAATATTTATAAACATAAACATTATGTATGAAAATAATATTAAAAAACATTTAAAGATATCATATGTGTAATAAAATATATTTATTGCAAAAGTGATTGTGTAAAAATAATTAAAAGTGAAATATGCTAGTTTTGAACATTTAAAATATCAATTATCATTATTAAGGGTATATATTAGTTCCAGTAAACCTAAACTGCCAAGTGCGAAAAATCAAAAGAGAAATTCTGTAAGATTCAATTTTCAATTTTTTTATTCAAACAATATATATTATATAAATTTAATGGGTGAATTATACTTCATAAGTCCCTTAAAGTTCAAATTTTTGGGTTCTAAATTTATGCAAGGTAATTTTTATACTACATATAAAAATTTGGATTAAGTCTTGCATAAAATTTAGCATGCCAAAAAAAAAAATTAGTACCGAGATAGATTCTTATTATGAATTTAATTCTCCTAAATGTAATAGTACTCAATTGAATATTATGGACATAAATATTTATCTCTTTCTCCTACAGTGTGCAGCTTTCAATATAAGCTAATGACTTGATTTGGTTAGGAATGGAAAAGAAACTGAATCAATATAAACAAAACTCTATAAGCCATTCTATTATAGGCCAATAAAGGTACTTATGTGTCTACACTTTATCCACCAAATATATTTACTCATAATAAGATATTCATGAAAGTTTAAATAATAAATTGCTTTGATAAATTAGGTTTCAAAAAAATAAAAAGTTCTTGAATCATTGTTTAACCAATTTTATTAGAAATAAAATACTTATAATTAATGTTAGTGTACATAAAAATTTCTAACAAATATACAGGGCAAGATATTGACTTAAAATTTAAAATTTTATTTAGAATATGTTTTGCAAATGAATGAAATAGATGAATATTAAAATTTATATTTTTTTTTGCATAAATTTATTTACAAATGATTGAATTTTTAAATTTTCTTATGGTTAAAAGAAGGGAGATAAAAGATTCAATGAATCATTAGTAGCAATTTTTACGTCTAACAGAAGTTAATTCAATAACCACTCAATTAACTTTCTGTCAAATGTAGCGTTGGTGTATGAAACTCCAAGGAAAAAATTCAGCATACCATGTCCAAGAAAAGAACTTGAGATCGATGATTGGCAAAATATGGAATTGCCAATGCGCCTCGATGTGTACATAGAGGAAGGTGCAACTCTCTTCTTTTCCTCTGAATTTGTTCCCGAGCCTTCAAGATCTTCATTTGTGTGATTGTAGCAATCTCGAAATGATTTCAGTCTCAGAAGGACTTGATCAAATATCCCCATCCGCTGCACACCTGGAAATTAGTAACTGTTCTAAATTTGTATCATTTCCTAATGTAGTATAGTTGTCAAAACTTGGATAGTGTTATCGATAATTCTTAAAGCTCTGCTGGAATGTATGGCTGTCATTTTTCCATCTCTCAAGGGCCCATGTACAAGATGCTGCCCTTAGCTAGAATCACTCCGGGACTGAAGTCTGCCGTCAAATCTGAAGGATCTTCATATTTGTGATCGCCCAAAAGTCACTATGATAAATGCACAATTGCACTTAATTTCTATGTGTTTCATCACATATTTACTTAGTATCTTGTGCAAATTGATTGAAAAGGATGCTTAGATGCTTGATATTTTATTTTTAGGTTTTGAAATGACACATTTGAGCATTAGAAAAGGATCCGGAGGCAAAATCATGCAAATTGTGGAGAGTCAAAGCAAATTTGCCCACCTGACAAAGAACACGAGGTATGGGAACCCCGTGTGAAAGGCCGTGTATCCTTTTGGAATGCTTTGAGGCTTCATTGAACTGCTCAGAGAAGAACACGGGGGAAAACACGGGTCGTGTCATACCCCGTGTATCATACCGCCCTTCACTTCTAAGATAAACACGGGGAGTGTCGCACCCCATGTACCATGCTGACCATCTTTCGCAGAAGAACACAGGGTACAACATGGGCCGTGTCATACCCCGTGTACCATATTGCTTAACACTTCGTAAGTAAACACGGGGAGTGTCGCACCCCGTGTATCATGCTGCTCAACTTTCGCTGAGAAACACGGGGTAGAACACGGGCCGTGTCTATCCCCGTGTACATTTTCCATATACGTTTTGCGCGAAATTTTGAAAAGAGAGAGGAGAAACCAAAAATTAAAAGAGGAGCTACTGGGAGAAACCTTAGGAGAGACCCAAACTCGCGAAGGGCAACTTCTAACGTGGATTCAAGCAAAGGATTGAAGATTCAAGCAAGGAATTTGTAGAACTTCATGAATTGTTTGAATTCCCTCTTTGTTTTCTGGTTTTCTTCTAATTTTGTAATGTTTTCACATTAAACCTTTGTGCTCAGCTTGGGTGAACTTGTTCATGGATTTATGGAATTGAATTTTATATAATCTAGCTTGATTTACTATTGATTTAGGATTTGATTATGCTATTTTGTACTTGAACAAACCAGTACTTTCGGAATATTGGATTTGTGTTATGGATTAATTGATTCCAGGTAGAAATGACCAATTAATTAATCGGACCTTGCATGATCATTGGGAATATTAATTAGACTTAGGAATTAAGCTAATTGGATTCTTTTGCACAGGATGAAATGTCTGAAAATGGATTCTAAAGCAATGTTAATGCAACCTAGATGAGTGATTACTAGAGAAATTCTAGACACTTAATCTTTTGGTTAGTAGTCAGTAGCCTTGCAATGAGGTATAGCTTATTTTTGGTAATCCAGCAATCTAAATTAACAGTAAACCAAGTTAGAGGATTATCTTCATTCCATAATGAAGTGTACAAAGGAACCTTAAGCTGAGTACGCTTTCATTTCATTGAATTAAACTTTTTTTGATAACTAAGCTCTGTTTTACCCTTTTATCCTTAATTCCCAATATCAATCGATACACCTAGATAATTTTCCTTGAAATTTAGTTAGTATTCAACGTTCAATCCCTGTGGAGACGATATCTTTTATACTATAACTCGACTTAACTCATGCACTTGCGGGATCACGGTCAAGTTTTTGGCGCCGTTGCCGGGGATTGCAACTGGTTAATATTAACAGAAAGTTTTGAGTGAATTAGATTAGGCAATTCATTTTCTTTTAGTTCTTAATTTATCTTGTTCTGATTTTTCTTATTTTTATATATAGTATTTCTTTCTTACTTTGTTCTGTTCGAGTATTACCTACTCTTTTTGCAGAAAATCTTTGTATATGCGAAGGAGAAGTCTTGAAGGAATTCTTGACTTAGATTCGGAGATTGAAAGAACTCTGCTTAGGAGAAGGAGAGAGCAAAAATCAGTACATATCCAAGAAACAATTGACCTTGAACTAGTAATTGAAGACATGGACAACAGATCACTTAGATAATTTACAGCACCCGACGCCAGTGGGCTTCAATCCAGTATAAGAAGGCCTGCAGTTGAGGCTAATAATTTCAAATTGAAGCCAGCTCCTTTGTCTATGGTGCAGCAAAACCAGTTTGGTGGACTACCAATGGAGGATCTCAACCTCCATATCCAGATTTTCTTAGAATACTATGATACAATCAAGATCAATGGTGTAGCAGTGGATGCTATCAAGCTTAGACTCTTCCCATTCTCCTTGAGGGATAGAGCAAGAGCTTGGTTATATTCTTTACTAGCAGGATCTATCACAACATGGGAAGAGCTACTGAGAGCTTTTCTATCAAGATATTTTCCTCCAAGCAAGATTGCTCAATTAAGGAATGAAATCACTACATTTTCTCAGAGAGAAGGGGAATCTCTATTTGATGCTTGGGATAGATACAAGGAACTATTTGTGTCCACATTATGGGTTAGAAAAATGGCTAGTTCTTCATACCTTTTACAATGGTTTGAACTATAATACTAAGCTTACTATGGATGCTGCTGCTGGAGGTGCTTTGATGAATAAAAGATTGGATGAAGCATATGAGTTGATTGAAGATATGGCTTTGAACCATTACCAATGGTCAAATGAGAGGGGATCTTCAAGGAAAGCTCCAGGTAAGTATGAATTAGATGCTTTTAATCATTTGTCAACTAAGGTAGATGCACTAGGAAGTCTAGGTAGCAAAGTAGATGCACTTATGGCTAAGTTTGATAAATTTCAAGTTAACAGTGTAAATGTAACAGGTGCTACTGACCTTCCTTGTGAGATTTATGGTATTACAGGTCATATGGCAACTGAGTGTACATTGGGGCAAGATTTCACTGAACAAGTGAACTATGTGTATAACAGTGGGTTTGGACAGAAAAATGTAAACGAACCATTTGGAAATACCTACAATCCATCATGGAGGAACCACCCAAATTTTTCCTACAAACCCACCCAGCCATACAACACTCAAACTACTCCCAATAGACCACCACCACCCGGTTTTCAAAACCAAAGACCATACAACCCACTAGCTTAAACCTCTTCCATTGCTAAATTAGAAGGCTTTTTGGAGAGATTTCTTATTTCCCAAGAGAAAACTAATGAAGAGTTTAGACAGTATGGTAGAGCCATGGAAGATTCCATTAGGTAACTGTCCTCCAAAGTTGATTCATTGGCCACACATGGAAAGATGTTGGAAACTCAAATAGCTCAACAAGCTTCTGAATCTTCTTTTAGAGCTTTTGGTCAACTCCCTGCTCAACCTGAATTAAATTCTAGGGAGCATTGTAAGGCAATAACTCTTAGGAGTGGAAGGCTATTGAAGGATCCAAATGCCACTCAAGAAGGTAAAGAAGAGATAAGTGTGGGGGAAGAGCAGAAAGAAAGCAAAAAGGTCTCAATTCCTAATGATGCTGAAGTGAAAGAAGGGGAATTATCTGATAAGCCAAAATATGTCCCTCCAGAACCATACAAACCACCTATCCCTCATCCTCAAAGATTAGCAAAGACTAAACTTAATAAGCAGTTTGGAAAGTTCTTGGAAGTTTTGAAGAAGTTGTACATCAATATCCCCTTCACTGATGCTCTTTCACAAATGCCATCATATGCAAAATTCTTAAAGGACATTCTCTTAAACAAAAGGAAGCTAGAGGAGCATGAAACTGTAGCCCTAACGGAGGAGTGTAGTGCCATCATCTAGAACAAACTACCTCCTAAGCTAAACGACCCAGGCGGCTTCTCTATTCCTTGTATGATTGGAAATGTTCCAATTGACCGAGCATTGTGTGATTTGGGAGCAAGTGTGAGCCTTATGCCACTGTCGGTTGCAAAGAGGCTAAATATAGAAGAGATGAAGCCCACCACAATTTCTCTTCAACTAGCCGACCGTTCAGTGAAATATCCAGTAGGTATTCTTGAGGATATACCTATCAAGGTTGGTAAGTTCTTTATTCTTGTTGATTTTGTTGTGCTTGAAATGGAAGAGGATTCACAAATCCTTATCATTTTGGGTAGACCCTTTTTAGCCACTGCGGGTGCTTTAATTGATGTCAAAAATGGAAGACTTTCATTATTTGTTGGGGATGAAAAAATTGAATTTAATTTGAATGAATCAATTAAATTACCTGTTTGTGAAGATTCAATTTGCAGGGTAGATGTGCTAGACAAAGCTGTGAAAGAAACCCTTCTAATGGGGTGCCTTCAAGATCCACTTGAAGTATGTCTAGTCACGGATGGAGTTGTTGAAAATAAGGAGATTGCTGCATATGCAGAAATTTTGGAAGCAAGCCCACCACTTAATGGCCAGAGATTGAAGCATTATGTTGCCGGGCCACCAATAATGGTAGCTCCAGACTGATAGAAACAGGGGTCGAGCTTATGACCTTAAACAAGCGCTTCTTGGGAGGCAACCCAAGCTTATTTTTCTGTTTTCTTGCTTTTAAATCTTAATTTTCTCTTTTTCAATCTGAGTTTCTGAGTAGTTTGAGGCATATAAGTCATTAGTTGTTGATTTAAGATGTTCATTTTTGCACTTGGTCTCCATCTTTAGGGTAAATCAGGCATGTATGCATGTTTGTTGTTCATTTTCTTGCACAGAAGGTTCAAAACGCAGTCCAGTGAGATACACGGTGTAAAACACGGGACGTGTCATACCCCATGTACCTCACTGTCTGGCCAGTAAAAAGGGACTTATGATTTTCATCGCATTTTGTAACTCCCTTACTTATTAACGCCTTATTCCTCAAACATAGGTAATTATTGCATACCAATTTTCCTTCTACTCCAAACTACTTGGAATATCTCAAACTTCTGTATTTCATACACATGAGCAAAACATATATTTATACAAAAAGAGTTCAATTTACAACTCGTACATCCATTACTTACAATATTACTGACTATACAATCATTTTTAATATACAACTTCAAAATATCACTGTCCTCTGTCATGAGAGCCTTTGGAAGCATCGCCTGGAACGGTTAGTCACGATACAGAAAAACATGAGAAACAAAGTTTCCCAATAGCTAGCTATTGCCATAAAAACATATCAAGCCATTCCAGATCCTTAAGCAAATAAAGTATACTTTTTAAAATCAAGTAATCATTTATCATCATATTCAATATCATACCATTGTAAGAAATATGCGCAGCACACAGCAATCATCAAGTCCATTCAAGGACTTATCTCAACATTTAGATGGCCATCACAAACAATCGTACTTAGGCCTCACACAGCATCACGCTGTCTTCCCGGGGTGAATTCGAGCCCAAAGGCCTAACACAGTATCACACTGTCTTCCCGAGGTATCTGGCCATAGGTACCGCACACAGCAATTGCACTACTATCCCCGAGGAACTCGAGCCATAGGCCAAACACAATATTATACTGTCTTCCCGGGTTGTGCCACAACACAGCTATTTCATACACATTCCATACAATGACATAAAATACAGAAAATCATGTACATAGAAAACAGTTTAAGGATAAAGCTAGCTACCTTTCACAAGCTTCCAATGTGATGTTCCCTTTGCTCTCACTAAAAACTCCTTTGTAACTTCCCCTTGCCTTTCGAATTTGTCACACTTTTTAATCTATACAAATACACATCATAGTTTTTATTAGAATATCATCACTTTCCTTAATCCTCATGTATTCTTTACTTTCTTCACTTAAATAAATGCATACTTAGATGCTCTATATCTTGCTTCCAAGCCTTGAAATGACACTTATGAACATTAGAAAAAGGATCCTAAGGTAAAACCATGCAAATCCTGAAGAAATCAAGCCAAAAAGTTCACTTGACAAAGAACAAAGGGGTCCCAAACCCCGTGTTCAGGGCCGTGTTTCTCACTGGATGGCTTCGAGGCTTCACCAGCTCATTCAGAGAAGAACACGGGGATGAACACGGGCCGTGTTCTACCCCGTGTACATTACTATCCTTCAGCCCTGAGATAAACACGGGGGAGTGTTGCACCCCGTGTAGCACACTGATCAGCTTCGACGAGGAACACGGGGTACGACACGGGCCGTGTTCTACCCTGTGTACCTTGCTGATCCTCCGAAAACACTTTAAACACTAAAACTCCTTCCTTCCTTCTTTTCCATATTATGGTTCTAGCTTCTCAAAAGGGAAAATGCACACAAACACCTTCACAACTCAAAGTTTCATCTTCCATAAGCTTCATAATTCATAAAAACTAATTTAACTTCATCAATTTAGCTAAGTTCTAAACATATCATGCCAAGACTACACATGCACCATTAAACATATTCCAATCATCCTAAACTCCATGTTCAATCACCCTTAACCACACCAACTTCAAGATTTCAAGAAACTAAGAAGAGTACATTAAAGAGCTCTTAGAGGAGAATATTTTTACCTCTTGGTGCAACTTGAAAATCCTTACTTGGGGCTCCCCAACTTAATCAAACTTGAGCTTTTCTTCACTCTAAGCACACCAATGGATAGAGCTTGATGAGAAGAGCAACTTTCCCTTCTACAACTTAGCTTGAATCTTGATATTTTTGGGTGAAAAAGCTAAGAGAAACTTTCTCTCTCTTCCTTCTCTCTCTCACACGTTTAAGCTTGCTTTCATGGAGTTGCTGCAGCTTTTTGGAGAAATGGAGAAGAGGGTAGGATTTTCATGAAGCTTCTAGGGGTATTTTGATCATTCTTGAGATTTCTAAGGGTATTTTAGTCCTTTTTCACCGAAAGTAAGGCTATTCTTGCCATTATTTTTCTACAATGACACTTGTCATGAATCTATTGGTCACACTAATTAAAATCACATATTATACCCCAAATTCTTAGTTATTCATATTAAATCCCAAATCCTCAATTATTTGCACTTTAACCACACTCGATTTTGCACTTTTGCAATTTAGTCCATAGGATTTCTATCTGTTTAAAATTCCTTACACTGTCAGACTTAGACAACTTCCCTTTTTAGGGTTTTCTAATCTCCTCGGATCATTCATACTATTTAGGGAAATTAATTCTTTCCCTATTATCCTTTTTTTTTTCCTTCGAAATTTTGCTTACCTTACGCTTAAGTTCCTTCGACTTAAAATTCACCCACCAGACTAATTCAATCATGCTCGTTGTCTCTACAGCCTCAGAATTTAGAAATTCAAATAATAGAATTAAAAATTCAGGACATTACACATTTCAATGAGAAACACGGTGTACAATACGGGATGTGTCATACCCCATGTACCTTACTGGCTGAACCAATGAGAAAGGATTTTTGAACATGAGCCTTCTAGAGATAAACACGGGGCACAACACGGGTCGTGTTTATCCCTGTGTACTATTGCGAAGTGTGTTAGTATCTTTCAGAGAGAAACACGGGGAAGAACACGGGGTATGTCAGACCCCGTGTAAGTTTACGAGACCCAGATCACTCATTCGCAGAGAAACACAGGGTACAACACAGGCCGTGTCGGACCCCGTGTTCCTGGGCGGATGAGCTTTTAATGGCTAAAATCCTTCTATTTTCCTGTGCAGCAGCCACCCCATGAGGAATAACATGATATTCCAGGAGATGATGGCGATCGTGATGCAGCTCCTGATATGGGTCCATCATCTTCTGCGGGGGGCAGAATTTCATCCGACGCCTACTTCAAAGACATATTATCTGATCAGTAGCAGATTCTAGCTGAGCTTCGCCTTATCTCCGATCGTCAGACGAGGATTGAGGGTCTTTATGACGACTTGGACAGGCGCTCCAGACACATTGAGAGCATGGTCGAGCCCTTGTTCCAGCTTTTCCACCCCTCTTCCCCAGCTGATCCAGACCCTCCTGCTTAGTAGTTTGGATCATTTATTTTTCCTTTTTACTTATATATCTTGTTTCTTTTTACTTATTTCTACTTTCTACTTCCATTTATCTAGTCTGTACTTATATTGACTATGCACTTTCATTTACTTGTTATTATTTTAGTTATTTCTCTTTTATTTTCTTGCACTTTTAATATTAATGTTTGTAATAACTAACAGCATATTTTCTCCAGTATTGCATTTTCTTTCTTCTAGATTACCAGCCTCCTTTCTCTCTCCTACTCTGTCTCTACTTCTGGATCTCCCTGAAGTCATCATCTATTCTGGACAACCATGCTCCATTGGTCAGGGAAGTTTCAATCCCCTATCTATTCTCTGTCTCTTTTCCCATTTTCCTTATTTGTACATTGAGGACAATGTCCAATTTTAAGTGTGGGGGAGCAGTGTTTAGAATGCTTTGCAATATTTTGCACTTGAACTTGCTTGATTGATTTAGAGTACTGAAATTTGCTCCAATTTTAATGATATAAAAAATTAAAAAAATTAATTAAAAATGTAAATATATATATATAATAAAAAAATTAAGTTTTTAGGGTAATCTTTTGAATAAAGTGATTAATTCATGCCTTACTCCTTTAATGATTATCTGGTAACTTAATAAGGAAAATCTAAAGCTTGAAGCTAAGAGTAATGAGCATAATTGATCCTTGTGAGATTTGAGCCTTTTGAGCAATTTTCACAATAGAAATTAAAGCTCATTTTTCTTCTTGAGGGATTATGTCATCACTCTTGACTTTTTGCTCTAGAACTTGCATTTGATGTTTTTGAGGCTACATTTTATGTATTTTGCATGTCAAAAATGATGAGGCCATGTTTCTTCACCTTTTTTATTTGTTTTGCTTATTTGAATCCTTTTCTTTGTTATACCCTAAACTATTTTCAGCTTTTCCCCTAGTTAGCCACTTTGAGCCTTGGACCCTTATTTCTAGCCTAGCCATACTATGTACATCTAAAGTCACTGCTCAAGTAAACTTGAACCTTAGAGTTTAAGGGAACTTAGAAACATTATATGAGTTTGGCTATCACTTAGAGGTCCTTACTTAGTGCTGCTAGTTGGATATGTAATGGTAGGTACTTTGACCTCCATATATATTTTAAGTGTGTAAGCCTCTCCTAATATCACATGAAGAAAAGAATTGTAGAATATCCTTCCTCGGTTAATTGATAAGGCAAGGAAGCCATGAGTTGTTTTAGGTGACTTTAATTCAAACTCTTATGCCCATGAAAATTAGCGAGATGGTAGCCCAAATTATAGAAGTATGGCCCACTTGTTTGATTACATGCCTAGATGTAACCTTATTGATTTAGGGTTCCAAATGCTAGAATTTACTTAGGAGAGTAAAAATATAAGAGAAAGAATTAATAGATACTATGCCACTGAATATTGGAGATTGGCTTATTTTAAAGCTACAGTTTTTCATCTTTTCCATATGAAGTCCAATAATAGGCCAATGTTAATTAAAGTTAATAATGATAATTCTAGAATAATAGGGTCTCAAGCTTTTAGATTTCATGCAACATGGTTAACTAATGATTCTTCTCTAGAAATAGTAAAGGATGCTCGAAAGGGAGATTTTTCATAGAGTGCAACATCTAAAGAGTTCAAAAATGATATATAGGTGTGGATATGGGAGGTATTTTGGCATATTGGCTAAAAGAAAAAGAAGCTTTTGAATAAAATTAATGGCATTGATAAGTCTCTTGAAAAGAAGTTTAATTTGGATCTATTTAATTGAAAAAAGAAAATATAGGGAGATTGTGAGAAAACACTACTACAAGAGGAGATCAATTGGTTCAAAAGTCAAGGCATAAGAGTATGAAGTATTTCTATACATAAACCATAATTAGATGTAAGGAGAATGAAATTGAAATGCTGATGGATTCTGAAGGAAGATGGCAATTTAATCAAGATGTCTTGAAGAATATGGTATTGGAATTCTACTCCTTTCAATTCTTAGCTAGAGATATTGAATTTGATAAATATCTAGTGGCTAATCTTTTTGCTAATTTGATTTAAGAAAATTAAAAAAATTAAAAGGCAATTTGAGGATAAAGAGATTAAATAGGATATTTTTAGTATAAAGGCATTCAAAGTTCCAGCCATTGACGGGTTCCAAGCAATTTTCTTCCAAAGTTAATGGGAGGTTATTGTTGGCTTAGTTTACAAACTAGTTAAAGAAACCTTTGAGAGTCCAAGAAGAATTGAAGAAATTAATGAAACTTTGATTATTCTTATTCTAAAAGTAAAGAATCCTTAGAACTTAAGAGAATTTAAAGCTATTAGTCTTGTAATATCATTTACAAAATCATTACGAAGATAATAGCAATAAAATTGAAACCTTGTATGGTAGCCATTATCTCTCCTAATCAGAGTAGCTTTGTTCTTAGGAGGCATAGCTCAGACAATATCATAATGGCTTAAAAAGTGATTCACTTCATGAAGAATAAGTAAGGGAAGAAAAGCTTCATGGTGGTAAAGATTGATTTAGAAAAAGCCTACGACAGTCTTAACTAACATTTCCTTTAAGATACCATTGTTGAGATTGGCTTTCAATTTCATTTCATTTCCCTCACTATGAATTATATTTCAACTAGCATGATGAAAATTTTATGGAATGGAGATCTCACTTAAAGTTTTAAACCTTTGAGTTTTTTGCCAAAATAATCCTCTATCTCCATATTTATTTATGTTATGTATGGAAAAACTTACCTATAGGATTGACTTTATGGTCCAACACAAGATATGGAACCTTATTATTTCTTGCTAGTAATCTTGTGCTTTTTACAAGGTCTTCAATGAAGGAAGCTTAGATAATTAATTTCTATCTAGATCTATTTTGCAATAGCTCAGGGTAGAAAGTTAATAAAGAGAAAACAAGATTTTTTTTTCTTTGAGAATGTGAATCATAACAAAGGCATAGATATTGTTAATTGCCTAGGATTTTCAATTACCTCTAATTTTGGTAAATATTTAGGAATTCCTCTTCATCATATAAGGAGGTTTAAGCATGCTTTCAAGTTTATTATGGACTAAGTTTCAAAAAGATTGAGCAACTAGAAGGCAAAGTCTTTGTCACTTATAAGTCAAATTACTTTTAACCAAAGCAATTCTCACTGTTCTTCCTTAATATTCTATGCAAACCAACTTCTTCTTCTTATGTTAGTTTGTAATGAAATTAAGAAGCTTTGTAGGAACTTTTTGTAGGGGTCAAATAAGGAAAGTAAAAAGCCTTATCTAGTTGCGTGGAATAATGTACACCTTTCTAAGGATGTGGGTGGCTTAGGTGTTAGGAGAATGAAAGAGTCTAATGAAGCCTTCTTTTAAAATATTGCACAAGGCTTGATTACACAAAAAGACAATTTATATGCTAAAGTGATCAAGTTTAAGTATAATTATGGCGTAAATTTAATTCCCGAGGTAAGAGAAATTAATGGAAGCTCTAACATTTGGAAAGGCATTTGCCATGTATGGGATGATTTCTACAAATGTCTTAAATGGAATATTAGGGATGGCTTAGAAGCTAAATTATGGCTTGACTCAAGGCTAGAAGTGGGGCCTCTTTGGTCCTTATCAGGTGTTGTTATTCTTGGGCTAGAAGAATATTTTATGGTTACTTTATATATGAAGGAGAACAGATGTTGGAACAAACAAAAATTCTAAAGTGTGTTGCCAATAGAAGTCATGAATTCAATTTTGATAGGAAGATGTACACTAAAAAGCATTCAAAGATATTAAGCATTATTTGATGAATCCTCCTATCATAACCTTTTCTGAAAAAGAAAGACCTTTAAAGTTATATATTTCTGCTTCTAAATATACTATAGGTAGTATGTTAGCTCAAGAAGATGAAAATGGCATTGGAAGAGCTATTTATTATCTAAGTAGGGTATTAAATGATTCTAAAAGTAGGTATTGTGCTATTGAGAAATTATATCTTTGCTTATATTTCTCATGTACTAAGCTAAAACATTACATTAAACCTTTTGATGTGATTATAATTTCTCATTATGATATAATAAAGCACATGTTATTTAAACCTATACTTCATAACAAACTTGGTAAATGGGCTTTAACTTTAACTAAATATTCTTTGAAATATATGCCCTTGAAATCCATGAAAGGTCAAGTGGTTGTTGATTTCTTGGCTAATCATTCTTCAGAAGAGATTAATGAAATTGTTGAAAATTTTATGGGATTAAAACATTGGAAATTATATTTTGATGGTTCTAGGCATCGAAATAGAACAGGAATTGAAATTTTGATTATTTCCTCTGAAGGGTTTTCCATAAAATTGATGTTCGAAATAGAAATGCCTTGTTCAAATAATGGAGCAAAACATGAAGCTCTTCTTTTTAGGCTTGAAACTTTAAGGTTATTTTGAGCAAGAAATGTAATTATTCATAGAGATTCTCAATTAGTAGTTAAACAAATTACTTGAGAGTACAAATGCAAAAATGAAAATTTAGTAATACATTTTACTCGAGTTATGGAATTACTACAAGAATTTGATGAATTCACCATTGAACATATCCCAAGATTACAAAATTATGAAGCTAATGAGTTGGCACAAATAGCATTAGGTTATAAAGTTTCGAATGAAACTTTGGATAAGTTAATTGAAATAAGAAATAAGTATATTGCAAAAGAGTTCGAAATATTTGAAACAAGTTTAATTTCAAATGATGATTAGAGAAAACTAATTATCAAGTATTTAGAAAACCCCAATTTGATTACAGATCAAAAGATAAAGTATAAAGCTTTGCACTATGTGATCCTTAGTGATGAACTTTATAAGAAATATGTGGATGGAAACTTATTAAGGTGTTTGGGTGAAATTGAATCTTTTATAGCTTTAGCTAAAGTTCATAAAGGGATCTATGATGCACACCAAGCTAGTGAAAAGATGAAATAGGTGTTGAAAAGACAAAGAGTTTATTGGCCTTCAATGATAAAAGATTGCCATGAATATGCAAGATCATGTGAACAATGCTAGAAACATGGAAATATTCAACGTGTACTAGTAAGTGATTTGCATTTTATTATAAAGCCATGGCCATTTAGAGGATGGGCTTTAGATTTAATTGGCCAGATTCATCTAGCATCTTCGAAAAGCCATAGGTATATTTTAGTGGTAATTGATTATTTTACGAAATAGGTCGAAGCTATTCCTTTAAAGGATGTTGATCAGAGGGATATAATTGATTTTATCGAAGAACATATTGTGTTTCAGTTTGGTGTACCTGAGATTTTGACAATTGATCAAGGTATCAATTTTAGTGGGAGAAAGGTGATTCAATATGCTGAATCGAGAGACATAAAATTGATTAATTCAACTCTATATTATGCACAGGACAATGCTCAAGTTGAGGTGGCCAATAAAATAATTATTGCTTTGATTAAAAAGCACATTGGGCAGAAGCCCAAGAATTGGCATGAAACATTTAGCTAAATTTTGTGGGTACATAGAAATTCTCCTAAAGAGGCTACCGAAACAACTCTTTATAGGCTAGTTTATGGCTATGATGTTGTTTTGCCTATAGAAATTAATTTACTATCTATTAGACTACAAAAATAGAATGAGTTACCAGTTGAACATTATTGGAATTCAATGTTTGATGAGTTAAATGATTTAGATGATGAAAGGTTGTTGGCTTTGGAAAATATTATTCGACAAAAAGAAAGAATTTCTCGATTTTATGACAAGAAAACTAAATTAAAAAAATTCTAATGTTGATGACTTAGAGTAGAAGGTTATATTACCAACAGAAAGAAAATCAAAGAAATTTAGGAAATGGTCTCCAAATTGGGAAAGACCATTCAAAATTGAAAAGGTATTTACTAATAATACCTATTTGATTCGAGATCTAGCTATGACTAGTCGAATAATGTCGATAAATGGCAAATATTTAAAAATTTATTGACTAATAATTCATGAAGTCAAAATAACTATTTAAAAGCAATTTGAAAGTTGAAGTGCATAATGTTCAAATGAAAATAAAAGAAAATTATCACAGAAAGTAATCTTGAATTTTGTTGAACTCCATCTTCAAAATTGTTTCGATTTAAGTATGAAAATATTTTGAGGCTTTCAACTTCTCTATTTTGATTAGACAATCCTTCATGTGATAATTCATATCTTTGATCTACAAAGTAATATCAGATTTTACTTTTGCACAATTGTGACAACAATCTTCAAGCAAGCTTTTTTGCTTTCTAACCTCTTCAAGCAACTTTTCAAGGTTTTAGATTTGAGCATTAACTTCAACCATCTTTTCAGTTCCAACCTTGATTGAGTTTTCGGCCTTCATTATAGTTAAATTAAAAATTTTCAATTTCTCCACTTGAGTTTTTCGAAGATCTTCAGGTTCAATCATTAATTTGTTTGTCTCAAGTGTGATCTTCATGTTGCTCTCGAATCGTCCCAACCAGTTCGAAAATTTTGTGATATGGGCAACCTGAGGAATATTTGATCTGGCCGGATGATCGTTAATTTTTGAAAGTAAAGCTTGCAAATTTAATATGAAGTCTTGGTTAGAAAGTTTGTTAAGGAAGTTTTCTTTAACCACTATATTTTTTAGATTGGTGAGCAATTAGTCCAATTCTAGGCTAGTATCTTCTATTGACTTCATATAAGTTGTGGATTGTTGAGTTTTTGAGGATAGAGAGATAGTCCCCACGATTAACTAATCCATTGCTGCTAGGGGATCATCTTCGATGAATTTGTTCAGGAGTTTAACATCCATGGTAGTGAAAGTCTGCATATCAAAGGTTGTTTCACCCACTAAGACTTCAAACCCTTCAATTTGTTTCACATGAGAAGAATCAGATGCACTTGAAGCCTTATGTTGTTCTTTGTTCGAGTAGGCATCTTCAGGCAACACATTCTAATTTAAGTCTTAAGAATTCACCATCGGTTTTATCCTTTCTTCTTTGACATTTTGTTCCTTTGATATAGGAGATTCTATAGAAAATTTTATGGAGATTGTTCATCAGGATTAACCCTTTTAGACTTATTAAACCCTGGTGCAGTATCTCGAATGACTTCTTCAGGTTGGGGGTTTAGATTCAAAATATTCTCTATTTCTTTGGAGGCTTTTTCTTTCTTCTTCAAAAAATCATTTTCAGGTTCTAAACTAGAATCCAAAGCTATAGTCTGATATATAAAAAAATTATATATATATATATAAGAGAGAAAAAAAAGAAAAAAGATATACCTCAGATGCTTTTGGATTTGAATCTAATTTTTGTGAAGTTCTTTTTCTTCCACTTCGCCTTGATGGACATTTCTTTTCAAGCTAATAAGGAAATGAATTTAGTCCCAGTAGACTAGTATTAAAGGGATAAGATAAGGTTTTAGCAGTATACCTTTATTTTCTTCACAGGGACATCTTTACTTGTTTGATGTGTTGCAGTAGTAGATTCTAAAGTGTTAGAATCCTTCGCTTCTATTTTCTTTGAAGCCTAAAAAGAGAAAAAAAAGGTAACCTTTTTTATTGAGAAAATATTCACACAAAAAAATGCTTACTTTCTTTGTGGGCTTTGTGGGCTTTGAGGAAATAGCAGGTCTTTTTTCTTTCTTTTTAAGACCTTCTTTTCCCAGTCTTTACTTTCATAAGGTTCTTTGAAGACTTTAGTTTCTTCATTCACTATAATAAAGATTTAGTAGAACAAGTGGGGAGATAAAGTAAATCGAATTCGAAGGAAAAAGTTAATTGGAATCCTTTTATCTAACAGGTAAGTTCTTTGATGTGGATACAGATTAAAAGGATAATTCAAAACATTGTATTTGGTTTCTTCAACCTTTTCCAATTTTGATTTTTGCTTCGATTTTGGCTTAGGTAATATGTTTGCTAAAGAAAAATCAAATGGGCTAAACCATTTTGGATAAGGTAAAGGTTTTGCTAGTCCAAAAGGAGCATTTGGTAAAGGGGAAAATGAAGGACAAAATTTTTGAAACTTGGTTCTTGTGTCAATTTTTATGGGTCAATAAGTTATACATCCAGTTTCAAGATCCTTTATTTCAAGGTAGTTCAATAAATTAAATCTGTGTTTTTCATCAATCTTATTTATTTTATCCTTTAAAGTGTATGCTGCATCAACAATTGTTCTTCCTATAACTCCTGGTACATAGCTAGTTCAAAAATACTTTTCAAAGGTAGAGATTTCTTGAATATGCATACCTTTGGTCTTTCAGCCAAGGTTTCCTTTCTGCATGGATTGATCGGAAGTGAGTTAGTAATTCATCCTTTTGAAGCATGTACTTAGAGCTTTGTGAAGATGAGAATAGTAGTGGTCCCACCATTTTGCGAAGTCAAGGGTGTAATAGAAAGAAGGCTCGAACTTGAAAGGGATCAATTATGGTTTCTTTTTCCCCTAATGTTCCATGAGGGCAAGGAGGTCAAGTAAATTAAAGTTGATGATTCGAACATGACCTCAAAAGAGTCCTCATACATGGTAGTTGGAATATTTTGACTAAGGTCGAATTGTCTTGCCACTAAATTAGGCTGATAAGAGTAAACTCTCATTTCTGGCCTAGAAATATGAGTAGATAGAATATCACAAGTAAAAAATTCCTTCCAGATTTCATCATTTTTAGCTTGGATCTCAGGGATTTCAGAGAGAAGAGAACGGGTAAACCATTTTGGACCTCAAGTATGACTTGAAAAAGGAGAAAAAGATGGAGAATGCGCTTTGAGGGAAAGAAATAAAGAAAAGTAATATTGAAATTATTCCAAATTATGGAATTTTGAAGAAGTGATAGTCAAATGGCTAAGTCTTACACCTTCAATAGTTTTTGAAACATCATCAGGGGCTTTTATGCTCATTTTATCTTCGAAAATGGCATTAAGCTAGAGTTACAGCAACTAGAAAGCCTATCGAGATTATGAAGAGGTTGATTTAATCTTAGAATAATAACAGCATCATCATAGCCTCATAAAAATGAACCAGGATCAATTTACTCAGATTGACGTTTACTTCTTCATGGAGGAGTTAGGCTAAATGAAGAAGGGATTTAGAAATCTGGTTACTTTTCGAACAAAAAACATAAGAACATAATTTAAGTAAAAAAAAGGCAACATGTTCGTTGTCTAAAACTTCCTCATTGTCAGAATAGTTATTAGCAATGAACTGGGTGTAGGTAAGTTTCAAAAAATTTAAGAGAATCTAGTTGTTCGAAGGCTTAACATCAGGATGCAAAGTTACTCCAGTGGGTTTAAAACCCGCAATAGCAGCTAAATCAAAAAGAGTTAGAGTGATCATACCATATGGAACATGAAAAGAATTGGTGACTCTATTCTAGAAAAGAAAGAACTAGCCACCATTGGAAAATTGTAACCAAGATTACAATGACTCAACTAGATAAAATCATAAATCCCTAAAGCTTTCCAAGCATCCCTTTTGTAGGTTTGCATCCTAGTCAACCAATTAAAATAAGAAAAATAATTTGCAGGAGGATTCGTTCTAAAGGTTGATTTTAGGTTTTTAATAAAATCAGCTCTAATGACGGAGCGGGAAACTAGAATCTTTTTTTGGTTAAGTGTAATGTCCCGAATTTTCAATTCTATTATTTGAATCTTTAATTTCTGAGGCCGTAGAAACGAAGAACATGATTGAATTAGTTTGGTGGGTGAATTTTAGGTCAAAGGAACTTAAGTGTAAGGTAAACGAAATTTTGAGGGAAAAAGGGGTGGTAGGGAAAGAATTAATTTCCCTAAATAGTATGAATGATCAAAGGAGGTTAGGAAACCCTAAAAAGGGAAGTTGTCTGAGTCTGAAAGTGTAAGGAATTTTAAATAGACAGAAACCCTATGGACTAAATTGCAAAAGTGCAGAATCGGGTGTGGTTAAAGTGAAAGTAATTAAGGATTTGGGATCTAATATGAATAACTAAGAATTTGGGGTGCAATATATGATTTTAATTAGTGTAACCAATGGATTTATGACAAGTGTCATTATTAGAAAAATAATGGCAAGAATACCCTTCTTAATTAGTGAAAAAGGACTAAAATACCCTTGGAAATCTCAAAAATGACCAATATACCCCTAGAGCTTCATGAAGACTCTCCTCTCTTCTCCACTTTTCAAAAAGCTGCAGAAAACCTCCATGAAAGCAAGCTGGACGAGAGAGAGAGAGAGAAGGAAGAGAGAGAAAGTTTCTTTTGAGTTTTTCACCCTAAAATACCAAGATTCAAGCTAAGGTGTAGAAGGAAAAATTGCTCCTCTCACCAAGCTCTATCTATTGATGTCCCTAGATTGAGGAAAAGCCCAAGTTTGATCAAGTTTAGGGAGCTCCAAGTGAGGGTTCTCAAGTTGTACCAAGAGGTAAAAATGATCTCCTCTAAGAGCTCTTTAATGTACTCTTCTTAGTTTCTTGAAATCTTAAAGTTGATAAAGTCAAGGGTGATTGAACATGGAGTTTAGAAGGATTTGAACATGTTTGATGATGTTTTGGATGTTGTAGTGTTGATTTATGGTTTTGGTTTGGTGTAAAAACAACAAGAAACCATGGTTACACACCTGGGTTTTTAGGGTATAATGATACATGTGTAATATGGGTATGATATGTTTGGAACTTAGCTAAAAATGATGAAGTTAGAATAATTTCTATGAAGCCTAAAGCCTATGAAAGGTGAAACTTTGATTGTGGAAGTGTTTGTGTGCATTTTTCCCTTTTTGAGAAGCCAAAACTATGGATGAGAAAAGAAGGGAGGAAGGAGTTTTAGCTGTTTAGTGTGTTTTCGGAGGATCAGCAAGGTACACGGGGTGGAACACGGCCCGTGTTGTACCCCGTGTTCCTCGTCGAAGCTGATCAGTGTTCTACACGGGGTGCAACACTCCCCCGTGTTTACCTCAGGACTGAAGGGCAGTAATGTACACGGGATAGAACACGACCCGTGTTCACCCCCGTGTTCTTCTCTGATTAAGCCAATGGAGCCTCGAAGCCATCCAGTGAGAAACACGGCCCTGAACACGGGGTATGGGACCCCCGTGTTCTTTGCTAAGTGAACTTTTTGGCTTGATTTCTTCATGTTTTGCATGGCTTTGCCCTTGGATCCTTTTCTAATGTTCTTATGTGTTAGTTCAAGGTTGGAAAGTGAAGTATAGAGCATCTAAATATGCATTTATTTAAGTGGTTAAAGAATACATGAGGATTAAGGAAATTGATAATGTTCTAATAATAAGCTATGATGTGTATTTGTATAGATTGAGGAGTGTCATCTTGCAAAGGCAAGAGAAAGTGTAAAGGAATTATTCGTGAGAGCAAAAAGGGACATCACATTGGAAGCTTGTGAAAGGTAGCTAGCTTTATCCTTAAGCTTTGTTTTCTATTTACATGATTTTATGTGTTTTATCCATTGTATGGAATGAGTATGATATTGCAAGTGTTGTGGCACAACTCGAGAAGACAGTAGAATACTGTGATTGGCCTATGGCTCGGGACCCTCGAGGATAATAGTGCATTGTTGTGTGTGGTACCTATGGCCAGGGACCTCGAGAAGACAGTGTGATACTGTGTTAGGCCTTTTGGCACGGGAACCCCGGGAAGACAGCGTGATGCTGTATAAGGCCTGAGTACGATTGTTTGTGATGGCCATCTAGACATTGTGATAAATCCTTGAATGGGATTGACGATTGTTGTGATTTGCTGTGTGTGTGATGCGTGTTTCCTACAATAGTAAAATATTGAATATGTTGATGAATGATTATTGAATTTCGAAACGTATGTCTTAATTGCTTAAGGATCTGGAATGGCTTGAAATATTTTTATGGTAATAGCTAGCTACTGGGAAACTTTGTTTCTTATGTTTTCTGTATTGTGACTAACCATTCCAGGTGATGCTTCCAAGGGTTCTCATGAAAAAGGGCAATAGTATTTGAAGTTGTAAATACTTGTATAGTTGATGACATTGTATATGATGGATGTACAATTTGTAAAGTTGAACTTGTGAGTAATTATATGGCTTTTGATCATATGTATAAAGTATAGAAATTTAAAATATTCCGAGTAATTTGGAGTAAATGGCATTTTAGTATGCGTTAATTATCTATTAAATGAGGAATAAGGCGTTATTAAGTAAGGGAGTTACATTAAGCGAAGGAAAGAAATCATTTTACATCTTAACCTCAACAGGTGGTGAATATGGACCAAAAAAAGCAAAGGTTTTATCATTTACAAAGAAAGGAATCAGTACCTGAGACCTCCAAATAGCTAGTTTTTCTTCTTGGTTTTCCGGTCCAAGCACATAATCGGTGTGATCTTTGGATATAAAGTTGGTGGCCTCAATAGCATTGGGTAAAGAGCTAGAAGATGAAGAAATCTTTTCCTTTTGAGCCATTTTTAAGGTAAAAGGGTGAATCGTAAAATGGAAAAAAGTGAAGGTAGAAAGGAAACAGTAAAGAAGTCACAGGGTTTTTAGAACAAGGAGACGAAGATTGAAGAAGGCAAAATGATGAAGAGGACTATAAAAGATAAAAGTTAAAATGGTTGTTTTGATGTTTTCACCCTATCTTGATGGAATAGATGGCTGAGATGATTTTAGATAATGGGGGTCTATTAGGAATAAGCAGTTTTATTACTGATTATGGTGGGCTTATCCTCTGAGAATGTGACTATTATAAAGATCGTGGCAGTTGAGAATCTTGTCATTTATTTTCTCCCTCCATTTTTTTGAAATTTAAAATATTTGTCTTTTTGTTACACTTAAAAGACAAATATTTTGGAGGGCATCTGTTAGTGTTAAATTTTGCTATTAGTGTTAAATTTTTCTAAGTCCTATTTTCGATTTTGATTCGAAAATAAGGAGATTTTGAGGAGTTAAGGCTGGAGTTGATATTTCAAATTTAGCTTGAAAGGGTAGCTTGAGTGTGGCAATTCAAGTTGCACAATAGATAAATCGAACAATTTGAAAGGATCTCAAAGAGGGCTATTGATGTGGTAATCGATATAATTTTGAAAAAGATGTCCATTTGATTTTAATTCGAAAAGAAAGCTATGAAGATTGAAGTTTGATCATTGGAATGGTTTCACTTCGATTTTGAAAATTGAGCAATGCCTTGATTTCGAGAACGGATTGAAGATTGTTGAAGATATTGAAGTCTGGTAGTTTTTTATTTGATTTGGAAAATTGATGGCAGTTATTAGAAGTAGTTTTAATAAGTTTTTAGTAATTTTTAGTAGTTTTATGTGATGTACACTTGTCAGATTCTTAGGAATTAGCCATTAGCATTAGAAATATATAAATAAAACTTCTAAATAATGTACAGAGGTTAGATTTCATTTGCTCACAAATCTTTTACATGCCTACTGTTATAGCAATTGGCAAACAAAGAAGACTGAATATGTAATTCTACACTTTTTATTTCAATTCTAATTTATTTTCGAGTTGATTTATTTCTTACATTTATCTGCTCTTTTCTTTGCATTCCTTTTGCTATTTTTTTAATTTGATCGACACCTATCAAACTAAGATCCCTTTGAGGACACGATTCAAGTCCCAAATTGTTCTTTGAATCAAGTGTATTTTTGATTTCATATTGAAATAAAAATTCATCATAAACAATATGTTATTGTGTTATGGCTTTATGACTAAACAGCCATAGTAAAATGATCGAAGATTTGATCACAAAGGATGCTATAGACAACATTGTTTTGTTTTCCTGTGATGATTGATGACAATGGGAGATTAGTAGAATTGGATCTTAATTTTGATTTTCTATGTCAAATTAAGAGATGCTGATGAATTTGAAGAACGACTTATATTCTTTCAAGTCTGATGAAAATGCTTACCCAAATCTAAAAGAATGAGTTTTGTTACATCAATTGTTTAAATATTTAGAAGTTTATCTTAAACATCCAATTCTAAGTTTCACTCAGAATATTTAATTTTTTCTGACTTTTTCTTATTGTGAGATATATATTGGAAGGACTAAGAATAATTTATCCTCGAAGTTTCGCAAATCCCACGTTCATGCTTGGTTCGTCTATACGTGAAGATCATTTCTGAATATCATATATATCAATGTTCACTAATATTAATGCTAGTTCACACCTTTCTTCAATAAAAAAGGGTCTGCGGAAGGCCTTAACGAAGCAGTATGTAGCTTCCAACGGATTGAAATCCTCTAAGATTTGAGATAAACTTTATTAGAGGATAAAATAGACGTATCTTTTAATGAAAAAAATTAAGAAAATAGGTAATTATAAACTTAAAAATTACTTTTTAATTTATTATTATTTATCAAATTTTTAATTTTTGATTTTAACATCAATAGTTGTAATTTAGCACTTACTTTTTAAAATATAACCAGCACTCTGGAGGATCCGATCAGGCTTGGTACTCCTCCTTGCTACAAAGAAAAAAGAAAAAAGGATAGTGTCGAGTCATTTTCCACGAAGAATTGTTATATATTCTACTTATAATACGTATCCTTGCTTCAATAAGAATGAACCATCGGTATGTTGTCAATTTTGTTTTAAATGCCAGTTTTATGGGTTTTAAATTCATTTAAAATTATGTTTTTCATTTTTTAAGTTACTGCAAATTATAATTAACTCATTTTTAAACGTAAATTATACAAGAATTTTCACTGATGATGGAGAAAAATTGGTATATTTCAAATATAATAAATATTCTTACTCTTAATAAAAAAAATTAATTATAACTCACAATACCAAAAAAAATTTAAGATATAAATTCCAAGATATGTGGACCCACAAAGCCCATATCTGAAAAATAAAATTAAAGATTAACTTTTTTTTATATATTTAGCGGAAATAAGAACATGTTTCATAATAATTGGATTATATTAATATTCCTCTACGGTATGTTGACTTTAATCTCATCTGTGTGCTATCTGAATATAACATGTGTTCTGGAAACACAAGCAAAAGGATTCAAAGGAATGATCTGAAGAGTAGGAATACAGCCATGTTAATATAACGAAGCATGCTCTGTCTAGAAGGATTGAGCAAGCTACTTGAAAAATTTTCGGTAGATAAGAGAGGAAAGATGAGCTGCTCAACGCATAATAACTTATAGGAAAAATGCATCTGTAACCAAATCATGTTTTGACTTATTCTGATATACAGATTTTCTCTTTTTTAACTTTCATCATTTTTATCATATTAAAAAAATAAATACAAAATATTTATTATATACAGTAAAATCTAAAATTCTTTTTATAAATCACTTAAGTACACATGTAATATTTTAAGTTCACATCCCAACTGTCGGGAGAATAAAACTTATAAGATAATATCAAGTATCAATGCATTATTAGAAGTGCTGGCACCTAAAATTCTTTTTATTTATGCAAAAAGACCCATAACAAATTATGTCTATCCTTTTTCGGAATGATAGGAAAATGACTAAAAGAAAAAATTAAATAGAGCCAAATCTCTGAAAATAAAAAGATTTTGATTTGAATTTCCTCATTTTTTTGTCACGCAAATGGAAGCGGGACCCGCAAATGAAGTCACCGCAAAACTACATTTGCAAGCCTTACTCTTAGACCAAGCTGGTATAAAATGGTCAAATTAAAATAAAATGTCACTATTTATACACAACTATCCTTGTTTCAAGACATTACATTATTCTAGGGAAACACAAAAAGGGATAATGGCTTAAGGGCTAATCATCAACTTATGATATATGTTCAACTACTCAAGACATGATTACCAACATGAATTACTTCTAGTGGAAGGGGTTCAAGCATCTTAATCAAGATATTCTGAATTTGATTTAGAGTTTATATATGGAGAAAATTCATTTGGGAGAAGTCCTCACTTGTATCACCCAACAATAGCTCAAGAAGTCATTCTCTCTTCAATCAAGTGGGGAATATCCTGGTGCAAAACGAAAAAATAAATACTCCTCAAGACATGATTAATATTTACACAATGTAAGTGTGACACCAATCCTAACCAGCTATCCATTGTATCTTACCAATTCACAATACATTCTCCAAGGGCCTCATCTTTTAATCTGTTGCATAATCCAAAAAGAGATCATTTTTATAAAAGCAATGAATGAATAATGAGTTTCATAAAAATCCAATGATTAAATAACTTACCAAAGATATAAATAATAGCTCGCGATATGTATACTTCGATTATCAAACTTTCAAAACTAAAACCACTTTCTCCAATTTCCAAATCATAAGACTAAGACTATGCTTCCGGTACAAAGCAATTTACTTGGAAAATATATACAAATCTGAAACTTAAACATTAGGGAGTGTATAAGTAAAAGTAAGTAAGGAAATGAGCCAATAAAAGCCTTTCTCCTTATAACCATTAGATAAGAAAAGTATAAACTATTTCAAACTTATAATTGAAAGATAAAGAAGATTAAATAGTTAAAAGAAAATATTAGCAAAAGATTCAAAATGCGCTGCAATTTCAGGAATGTGGAAGCCTTTGTCACAGGTTAGCAATTAGGACAAGTTAGATAAGAAACATGTTTAATTTTGGATAAAACTTAGTGGAAAAATCAAACATATTATGAGGGTCCTCTAGTTGAAATTTGAGATCAATTTGACTTATGTATTATTTTTTCAAAATTTTCAAGATTAGGGCATTTTGATAATTTTGGTATAGTTTAAGAATATGGAAGGATTCAAAAAGGCCTATATTTGTGATTCTCAATTTTTATTTTCATTTTGGTGTTTTATGGTATTGATTGGACACCTAGAGCATGATGAAATGACCTTATGCTAACTTGCAAAAAGTATATCAACTTGTCTTAGGATGTTATTTAAGTGATGAAGTGTCTAGAGGCCTAATAAGGTAATTGGGCATTGAGTTAGAGATTCGAGTTTGTTGATTTCTGACCATCCCCTTACAAACTCAAAAGTATATAATGAAGCATATACCATCCTATCAATTGTGCTTAAAAGCTCCTAGTGTTGGGTATTCTTGCAACTTAATATGCATGAATACTTCAACAACTCAGTTATGTTGCCTTCGAACATATTGTACATGAGATTTCATTATATATAGGTGATAAATCTTCGATGTCTCACTATCTATTCCAAATTTTCCATAAAAGATTTTATTAAGAGGCAAGTACATTGACCTAAAGTTGGCCTCATGCGCCACACAATTTTAAGTAGTAAACTACTATGATAGATTGTATCAAAGCTTGATTTGCACCATATGATCAATATTAGATAGGCTACAATTTTGTAATATCTCAAGAAATATAATAGAGAAAATTCAAATAGAAATTTCTTTTAATTAGAAATTTGATAGGGAAATTGAATGAAATTTGAGGCACTTGTAATTTGGATGTGAGCACAACTAGAACCTTCATGAAAATTTCATTAGGTATCAAAATAAATTAAAATATAATTAAAAACCCAATAATAGGTTTAGGAAATTTTATGTAAAGATTTATTGAAATTTCAAAATTTGGGTAAACTGAAAAAATAAGAAATTGAACTGAAAATTTAGATAGAATAATTTAAAAAATTTTTTGCTGACTTAAATTAATCATTCTAAGCCTAAAATTAGAATGGAAATTCAAAAATAAAGGCCAAAATAAGGCCCAAAAATGTCTAAAAGTTTAAGAGTGAAAGTGCACGAAAAAAGAAATATTTAAGACTAATTTATAATAAACCATTTTTTATCTTTTTAAGTGACTAATTTTTATTGACATTGAGCTAGTTTGACCTAATTTTTGGAGGCATAAATTTGGTTTCTAGAGCAAAAAAATGTGGGACCAAACTTCTAAAAGAAGTTAAGGATATAAGTGGAGAAAAAATAAAAACTAAAGGCCGATTATTGATGTGTGTGTCCTAGAAGCCAATCATAAGATGTAATAACACACAATCTATTATGTTTTATTTTAGAAAATGTAATTATTATATTTTATTTTATCTTTAAGCAGTTTATAACTTAATATAATAATTATTCCTAAAATAGTTTTACTATTCCTAAAATATCCTTGGTTGAGTATTATTGTGAAAAGGATAGGAATAGTACATCAAGATTAGCATATACGGTGACTGATAATTGTAAATCATAGATATATAATATTAAGTCAATACATGGATATATTGTTAGTAAATAGATGTACTAGATTTACCTATTGTGAATATACTACATGGATTAACAAGTGTCATTAACTATTCTCATGTGACCACATACAAGTACTCCTTTGACTTGAAGTCAATACAATTTCCTACATGATGAGTTATATACTTTGATGTCGTTCTATGTCATCTTTAATTATGATGACATGTAAGGCATTAATTGGGTGTGTCATAAATCATGTAGAGGAGTGTGAGCAATGTAGATGGAATTTTATTCCTCCTATATAAAAAGAGTGATATACTTAGGCTCTTTGATTGAGTGAGACTAAGAAATGCATGATTGTGCTCAAATGGATCAATATGTGATATCAATCATTTGTTGAAGTTAGTATACTCAACATTAAGAAATGTGGATCAAATATTAATGAGAAAGACACACTTCATGCCTCGAGTTTAATTTAGATATCATTACGAAAGGTATTATATTGTAAAGTACTACTCATACATTAGGTGAATGTCGAATCACATACATTCTTACTACTTAGGTGGCAGTGATGTATTGCTAGATATCGCTCATCATTTATGGTCTATTGATGGGTCGTTATCAATGTAGTAAGAACCTATAGGATCATACAAAAGAAGTAAGAATGAGATAATAATTAATTGGATTTTAGTTAGACTAAAACTTATTAATTAGACTTATTATTTAATGCATATATATATTATCAAAGTAATAATATATATTATATTATATGATATTATTTGATATTAAAGTAATATTAGATAATTATTACATTTTATATTGGATAATTATATTATAAGATAATATTATTATCTAATAATATTATATAATTATGTTATGAGATAATGTTATTATCTAATAATATTTTATTATTAATATTAAGGTAATATTAGATAACTAATGGATAAGCCTATCTCTCTCCTTATTCTCACTATGATAAAGATAAGGTTTTAGTTTTTAAGTTAAATCAAAAAGATGAGGCAGTTTCCTAGTTGGAATAGGAAAGTGGAGTAACATAGTTCCATAAAAAAAGGAATGAAGGCATCACTTTGCTACTTGAATAAAATTACCACTAAAAATTGTACTAAACCTTAAAACCACACTAAACCCTGGTTTCTGGTGAGAGATGATTCTAGCATTCTTGTGGAGGTTGAGACATCATCATTCACTTCATATGGACATCATAGAGGCACCATCACTTGATTGTACTCATGATTTAGACCTGCACTTCAAGAAATAACCCTTGATTATTGATCTATATTCCTGTGCATTGATTCTTAGAAGGTTTCACATGCCATACAATTCTAAAAATCTATCTTTTGTTGCATTATATGATATGTGTGAAATCCAACACCGATTTATGATAAATTCTTTTTACCTTTCAAGACGGCTTATTTTTATTAGCTTGAGGTAATAATTTCTTTGTGGAATGGGAATACTTGGACATCTAAATTGGCTAACCAAATATCCAACAATTTTTTTAAAAGTTCAATGTATAATAATAGTAAACTGAAGTTCTTTTTAGGGATTATATGTATAGACTATTTTAAAATAAAAAGAATTACTCTCTTGGATAATAAAGCCATAAGGTTCCTTAGCTACTCCTTTAGAGTTTGTCTTTCAATTTTCTTGCATAAAAATTTTTAGAATTACCTTGAAGTTATCCCTTATGAGTACCTAGCATATTGGAAGTTTTAAAAATTTAAGATGAGTAGCAACTACCTCTTTTTCTTTAGAATTTTCCTATCAAAAGTGAATAATATAATAATTTATGATGATATTATTGTGATTTTTATGTGTAGCCATGTACAAAGACATTACTTTGATTTTATGCTCTTTTGAATGTTATTTGATGATACTAGGATGCTATTGGGTTGGTAAAATTAGTGGAAGAAGTTCCACTAAAATAGATTAAAAGATAATCTTAAGGATTTGATAAGAGGTTATAGCAATAACTCCCTTGAGGAATAAATTTTGTATGAAATTTCTAGAAAGGAAAAAAGTCTAATTTGGTTCCTTAAAACCATGCATTAGAATCTTATAATTTTAGGGAAAATGACCATAAAAATTAGTCTTGAGCAAAATAAGGAAAATCTATGAAGTTTTTGTAAAGGGTTAGAAATGAGCTAAAACTCAAGAATTTTAGAGGGTAGCTCGGATACCCTTTTGTGGAAGGGGTTCAAAATTGTTAAAAAATTCAATTCTTATTAATCATATGTTGTTGATAGTAGTAGAATAAGTGTGGCAATTTTTGGGAATTCTTTGGAAAATTTTAGGAATGTAAAAAATAAATATTTATAAGCTTAGGAAGAATGGAGCCAAAAATTAGATGTTGGCAATTTTGCTTTTGTTTTTAGGGTATTTGGGTAGCCAATGATTAAGAAAAATTATAAAAATTAGTTTTCTCATCCTGCCATATGTCAAGAAACTCACAACCAAATTTGGTGGCATTTGAAGCTCATTTGGTTATTCAACAAAATTTTTTATTTCAAGTGCTCTAATGCAATCATGATTCTAGACCCTCATGGAAATAGAATTATTTGATCATCCAAATCATGAAATTTTTTAAATGTAATAAATTTCCATGTTAGGAATGCTATATCAAAATTTAGTGATCTATGGAAGTAGTTTGAATATTAAAGAGGCCCTTCCATTACATAACATTCCATGTTAGCCCTATTTTAGGAGTATGCTTTCACCTCTATGTGAACAATAGCATGGAACCATAATTGTTTAATATAATTGACCTTTGATGACTCATAATAGATTAATAAGATGTCACAAGTCTTAGAAAATTTTTTAATGAAAATTTGAATAAGTTTAAGTGGTAAAAATGGGGTTTATCCATAATTACCTCTTTATAGCCTACTAAGGCTTTTGGGTTAGTGAAATATGTTTTGAATTGATATCATGCACTTTTTATTCAAATTCCATTAATCTTAAGACATTTATATTCTATATTTGTTGTTATCATATTTAATAAAACACTTATGGCTAAGTTGGTACTTATGCCTTACTTATAGAGTAATTGTTTATATGCCTTGAAAGGCAAGTAGAAATAATTAATACCCATGATGGCTTGATATATATATTTGTGACATGTGGAGAAAATGTGCATCCATCAAGTCACTTATTCCTAGAGGAGAACGCCATAAAGTAAGACCAAAGTTATAGCGGGGGATAAGAGATTATAGGGTAGGATTGAAGTTACGAAGAAAAACCTAAGTACTAATTGTAGCCATTTAACTTAATAATTTAAATAAGTATCATTTTAAAGAAAATATTATCAAGAATTTATTATGTGATAATTATTAAATGTACTGATACATATTTGATCTTTTATGGCAAAAACTCTTTAAGAAAAGAGGAACGTGGCCATTCATTAGGTAGTTTTAATACTCACACTAATGTATGTTGTTTCTTTTGTAGATATCGATCATGGTCCTGGTGAGACAAATTAACATATGTACTAGATCATTTCCCCACTTTTTAAAGGCACACTAAATGAATAGTTTATGAGATAATTTAGTTTATTTGGTAAGGAGTACTATTCTTCAAAATGTTGTGCATACACTAACAATAGCATATTTTGTATAAATTCCAAACTTATGTATACATTTCCTTTATTACACATATCAATATAAATCGATTTTCTTTTACATCTATGTATATCAATATTTATATAATTACAAGTATTTTTCCTACTATATATAATATATATATATTATATAATAGTAATAATGGTGAAAAGTTTGCAAGGTGTTAAGGCTTGTAAAGGTATTTAGTTACTGGATCTATACTACTTGAATATCTTTATACTTACCATGATACTTGAAAATCGGGTTATGACAAATTAATTTGGATGTAGCTTATCTAATATTATATGAAAGATGTGTGAAGCTAGTATTCCTAATCTTGAAAGAGACATTGCTAAAGATTTAACCAAAAGATGCAAAAGATCAGATCAACTTAAAATACTAGTGTGCGGATGAATGATCCATCAAAAGGAACATTAATTGTTGTATCAGGTGCAAACACTTATGTTATAAGGCTTGCTTGTATGATTAAGATGTTATTTATGTTTTCATTCATAGTAGTCACATCAAGGGATGCAAAAATGCCATCTAGAGGAATGAGTAAATTAATGGCTTATCTAAATGGAGAAGCCTTAGTCTTACGAAAGGGCTTGGTCATTTCTAAAAAGATCAATGGAGCAAAAAGGAGAAACCTTGGTATAACAAAAATACATGGTTGCAATGGGAGGGCATGAGTAGATTACTTTAAGGAAAGGAATCCAAAATCATGTGAAGGAAGCCTAAAGTGATCATTCAATGTGCTAAGGTGCTAGCACATCATTAATCACAAAGAGATACTATAACAATAACCTTGAAGCTCACATTATTTGTGCATAAGCATGTGATGCTTAGGTTAAAGTGAAAGATACTCTATGTTTAACCCCCTTTCTAGGTATTAAAGTGGGGGAATTATTACTCAAAATAATGATAGGTTGTGAGGACACAATGCTAGAAAGCATCCACTTTAAGTTAGTTGTGATGGCTAATGAAATGTTAAAAAAGTATTGATTTAGAGAGGATCAAAGGATCCAATTGAGTATAAAAATAGTATTATGAAGTATAATAAACGATCGAGAGCAACATAAGCTATCTTAAAAGAAAATTTATAAGACTTTATATGTAGATCAAGGCATAAATCATGTGCCTTATCTTAGTCTTATGGATATTAGATTAAGATTCCTTATTAATAGGCAGTTCAAAGTACTAAGCATTCTCATGAGTTATAGAGCTAGCACATGCTTTTGCTATAAAGGTGGTATTTGTGCAAACTGTAAAAGTAGTGAGTATATAGTTGTAAAGGTAATAACCCATCAAATAAGATATAGAGGTAACAAGTTTGAAGAAACTTGTGGGATAGTGACATAAAAGGATGTTAAGACAATTTAAAAAGAGTTTATAGATGTGGCCCTTTGAGGAATTTATGGAAGGTACATTTTTCTTACAGAATATTGATGTCATAGAGGCAACAATCCAAATTTGAGAGAGGAAGCATTTATGATGCTTAAAGAGGCAAGTGTGAACGCTCGAGATACTAACCCAGAGGATTAGGCTAAATACCAACATGAAAGTTTGAGAGTGTAAGTATAATTCTTCATGAAACTATGTCAAATTATGGTGTTAATAAGAGTATTAACATTTGAAGTGAAAGAAAATGTTAGAAGCTGGCAATTATAACAAGTTTGGTAAGAAATTGTTGTGTTTAATTTTAAATGAAACTTAATTAAAAAATTAAACATTTATAAGGGTTTTGTAATTGAAATTTAGGATCAATCTAACTTATGTATTATTTTCTTTAATTTTCCTAAAATTGAAGGTATTTTGATAATTTTACTCTAGTTTGAGAATTTGCAAGGGTTTTAAAAGTTTATACTTCTAATCCTTATATTTTTATCTTTATTTTGGTGTATTATAGTATCAAGTGGATAGTTGTGGCATTGTAAAAAAATCCTTATGTCAACTTAGAAAAAGTACATTTACTTATGTCTAGTGGGTTTTTATTTAAAATACTTTTTAAAAGGAGAAGTCTTGGAAGCCTGACTAGGTAACTTGGCATTGAGTAAGGGATTTGGTTGTGTTGGCTTATAAAAATACCTTTACGTACTCAAAATCATGGAATGAGATATATATCATTGAATGAAGTTGAACATCTCTTTTTTAGTTATATTTAGAGGCTTCTAGTATGAGGTTTTCTTGTAGCTCAATATGTATGAGTGCTTCAGAAACTATGTTATGTTGCCTGTGGATATATTGTATGATTGCAATGTCATTATGCACTAAATTAAATTCAAAACTAGTTTGCTAAAAATATAATGCAATAAAGTGGCACAAACTAGGTTGTATCCCTAGTGATCCCTTAATATTATCTTTTCTAATTGAATTCTTAATAATATTTATATAATTATTGAATTATTAATGCACTAAAAATGAAGATACCTAATGCAAATAGAATGTAAGTGCAAACAAAATAGAATGCTTGTAATATAATGCAGTGTATAGTAATATGTAATATGTAGAATAAAATTAGAATTGAAGGGGTTAGTGAATTTAAATTGAATTGAATATATTAAGAAAAATAAAAAAATGCAAAGTAAACAGAAAGTAGGAAAACCAATGTACCAAAATAGCCGATTCAAGCAATTAAGAGTTCCAATTTAGATTAATTATGGATTAATTAGTATTTGATTCTCTGATTAATTCTTCAACTTTAGCTACTCAAAACCCCTATAATAATCCATAAATCCTAAACTAGATTACCATCTTAGATTTGATCAATTAAGATTAGTCAAATTAAGCAATTGTCATAATCCCTAAACTAGATCAAAATTGATTTAAAAATAGAATTTGGTTGATTTAGGAAATTAAATTTGAAACCTCTAAATTAATCCTTCAACCCTCTACCCTTATATGTAAAACTGTGATTTACCAACCACAGTTCAACATTAAAATAACAATAAATTAGACATCACAAAGATGAACATCAACCATACCAAATTAACATCCAACACGAGTAATTCTTGTTGGTGTGTGTATCCTAGGAGTCAATCATAAGATTATTGTAATAACGCACTATTTATCATATTTTGTTTTAGGCAATGCAATTATTATATTTTGTTTCATTCCAATATTTGTGCAATTTATAACTTAATATAATAATTATCCTTAAAATAATTTTACTATTCCTAAAATGTCCCTAATCAAGTGTTATTGCAAAAAGGATAGTAGTAATACATCAAGAATAATATGTATTATGACTAATGATTGTGAATCATGGATATGTGATACCAAGTCAATACATAGGTATATTATTAGTGAACAAATGTACTGGACTAACCTGCTGTGAGAATACTACATGAATTATCATGTGTTATTAGTTATTCTTATGTAACTACATTACACGTAGTACTTTAACCTAAAGTTACTACGATTCCCTGTATGAAGACTCACATACTTTGATATCGCCCTATGTCACTTTTTACTAGGATAATATGTAAGGCATTGATTGGGTATGTCATGAATTCTATAAAAGAATGTGGGTGATGTAAATGGGATTTTATTCCTCTTATATAAAAAAGAGTGATATCCTTAGGTCCTTTAGTTGAATGAGACTAAAAAATGCATGACTGTGCACAAATAGATCAATATGTAATATTGATCATTTGTTTAAGTTAATTTTCTCGATATCAAGAGATGCGGACTGAATATTGATAAGGATGACACATTCCATGCCTTTAATTTGATTTGGATATCATTACAAAAGGGATTATGTTGCAAAGTATTGTTTACACAATAGGTGAATATCGAATCACAGATATTCTTACTACTTAGGTAGCAGTGATGCATTACTAGATACCACTCACTGTCTATAGTCTATAGATGGGTCATTACTAATGTAGTAAGAACTTACAAGGTCTCATAAAAATAAGTAAGAATGAGACAGTAATTAATTGAGTTTTACTTAGACTAAAATCCTATTAATTGGGCTTGTTATTTAGTGCATATATATTATTCACATGATAAAGATAAGGTATTACTACTTGAATGAAATTAAGAGAGCGTAAGTGGTTTCCTAATAAGACTAGAAAAATGATGTGCCTTAATTCTATAAAAATGCATGAAGGTGTCACTTTGCTGAGGGAATAAAAACCACCATTAGAAAAAACTACATAAAACTATAGTCTTGTGAGAGAGATGTTTTGTAGCAGATTTGCAGAGGTAGAGAAGTTGTTGTTCACTCCATGTGGATATAATAGAAGCATTATCACTTGATTATATTTGTGATTCATATTTGTACTCTAGAACCTAATCCTTATATTCATAATTAATGATCTATGTCCCTGTGTAGTGATTTTGGGAAGGTTTCATTTTTTTTTTTGAAAATTTGCTATGCTTAAATGTACATGAAACCCAATAATTTCAAGAATTCAACACAAGTAAATAAGCAAAGAGAAAAAATAATTAAAGAAAGTCAACATTATAATTCATGATCTCATAATCCATAAGAGGAGAGCCTCAAACTCTTTGAATCAACCATGGATTTAACTTCCACTGATGAAGAACAAAAAAAGAAACAAGAAGAAAAGTTATGCTACTAATTGCTATGTAAAAGTCTCTTAAGTCTAATGAGTTCTCCTTATTTATTTGACCTAATTAAGCTAAAACCTATTACACTTGGATTGTATGTCTCTTAGGATTACAATAATAGGGCTTTTTAATTTTTAGAAGCCCAAAATTATTTTTAACAAAATAATTATCTCTAATAAGTACATTAGTGAATTTTGGCAAGTCTAAGTTCTAACATGTTTAAGATAAATAAAATAAGGTAATTTGGATAATCCATAAATATCAAAGTTGTAGGCATATATCTTACGGAAATTCAGGCACTGGTTCTATGTTAATTTGACTTCTATAGCTCCAATTATGGCCTAAAAACTGAAGTGGGCTTAGCTAAAACAAAAACACGACTTTAACTTTCTTAGCCATATATAACCTCAAAAACATCTAAACTGGGCTTGAGCCAAAACATAAAATTTATAAATCTTTCTTTAAGCTTTCAAACAATAGAAAGATTACCTCAATCCAACATTTGTAGTTTAAGATATAGTTAAAAAATAGAAAAAGTGTCAAAATCTATCAAAAATTTTAAAACAAGGCCAATTTTATAAAACTAAGCATGTATAACCTACTAAGAGACATAAAATAGGGTAAAATAAAATAGTAAATATTTTTCTCATCAAATTCTCCCACACTTAGCTCTTATATATCCTTAGATAAGACATAACTTTATTCAAAAGCAAAAGAATAAAAGATTTACTTTCTAAAAACTTCAAATTTACAAATCCACAAGCAAAAGATAAAAAGAAGCTAGCAAGAAACATAAAACATCATGAAAAAAAATCTTGACAAACTTGAAATTAACTAACATAGCAACTTCATTCAAAAAAAGTAGATCAAATTGGTAAATTTTTATAAGATTTATTCTCCATCTCTCAAGTATTTAGGGTAAATATTTTAGTCAAGTTCTTTCTATAAAATTGTTCTACCATAGGCTTACTAATCATCTAATCTTCACTATTCAAATCACATGCACTAAACAAATTAAAAAGACTTTATTTTAGGTTGTAATAAGACTAAGGAAAATGAAGGAAAATGAAGGAAAAATGAAGATGTAAAAAGAATATAAACCAAAGAAATCAATAGAGAACTTAAATAAAAAAACATATGGGTAAATCATAAATAATTGTAATTCAACATAACTCAGTTGGGACAAAGATACAACTTCAACTTCTCAACCACATATAATCTCTAAAACATAAAAGTTGTATATCCCTCTTTAAGATTTCTAACAATGCAAAGATTATCTCAATTTGACATCTATAGCTCAAGATATAGCTAAAAATAGAAATAACATCAAAATCTAATATTAATTGAATAAATTCATAATATTATAAAATTAACCTAAAATTATAAAATAAGGCTAACTCCATAAAATTAAATATATGTAACCCACTAAGAGACATAAAAGAGGGAAAAATAAAATAGAAAATATTTTTCTCATCATTATACATGGAATTTCATTATATGGGCAATAAATCATTGATTTCTTGCTATCTTTTCCAAGTTTGCCATGTGAGATTTTATTGAAAGGCTAGCATATTAGCCTAGAGTTAGCTTCATGCAATGCATGGTTCAGAGGAATAAACTACCTACCTATGACACCCTATAATCACATATGGACATAATTATGGTATCAAATAAAATCTCAACTATCATGATGTGTTATGGACATGTTAAAGAGCACTAATATCATTGTTGCAACTATTGTATCATGTTTTTATGGTGTTTCACAACAAACAACCATAAAGGCTTACCTTCATCATCAAAGCTATTGTGTGTTCTCTTTTTTCACCAAACACTTCTTCCACTATGATCTTATTATAGCCAAGGATTCAACCTAAGAAGGGGTGACTTGAATTTTAAAATTTTTTTACACTTTTTTAAAGTTAAATTCCTTTTTCAAGGAACTTTTAGTCTTTAATAAAGTTGGAAATACTAAATGAGCAATCTACACATAACTTGAAACAAATTTAAGCATAAATTCAATATTTAGCCATATTATCACAAATATTACAATAATTTAAGGAAGACTAAATGTAAAGTGCACAAATTTAAAGAAAATCAAACACCAAGATTTATAATGATTTAGCCTTGGAGATCTAACACTTCAAGGATTATATCTACTACTAAATTGATTGAGGTTGGATTTTGCTAATTTACTATGCATTCAAGTTTGAACTAAGAACTTGAAGAAGCCTTTTACTAAGCTATTCTTCAATACGAGATGATCCTTTTGAGTTCTCTCACTCGAAATTCTTTTTAACTAAGACATGCTTCATTCTTAGGTTTGTTAAGGATTCCTCACTTTAATAATACAAGAAGGATGATGAAAATACAAGGAAATTTAAGTTCATAACTCTTAAAATTTAGGTTGCACAGTAAAAATCTTCATAAAGATGAAAAGGAACCAAAAGAGCTTAAGAGAGTATGTTTTCCAAGAATTTCTTCACAATAAAATGAGTAAGCCTTATAAGTTTCAGTAGAAAACTCACTTTTATATAAGTGAGAAACAAAATATTACCATTTGAAGGTTATTTGGGTAAGGCTCATAGAAGATAGCTATTATTAAATGTAAAAATTCAAATTCAAACCACAACAGTCAATTATTTTAGCTATAGCAATTAACTATTGTGCCTACTTATAGGCTCCCAAGAAACTTGAGGCTAACAGTCAACTATTAGCCTAATTTTCACTAGGAATAGGTTATAAAGGTTGCTAATCAATTATTAGCCTTATTTCCCCTATTTTCAAGTGAAAACTTTGCATAATAGATGCCCAACCAAAAAAACCTTTCGAATTTAGTCCCATTTTCATATTTTTTATCAAGATTTTCTAGGGACAAATGTAAAAACACTTTTATTAAATGCCCTGAATATGTTTTTAAATAAAATTTAGTTCAAAACAAGTTCTTAAACATTAAGATTTCTATCAGCTATCATACTATCTATAAAAAAATCTAACTAATAGTGACTAACAAAATTTAATTAAATAATGTTTGAAAATGGGTAATTAGTAGAATTGCTTATTTATATTAGCAAAAGTATTTATTAGTGAGAGTGGGCTAAAAAATTATTTTGAAATTATTTGAAGAAAACTAAGAGAACCAAAAGAGTTAGTGAGAAATTAGTGGACAAAACTCAATAGTTTCAAAGCATGTGAAATAAATTTTAATAATAGAAATTTTACAAAACTTTCAAAGATAATTGGAATAATTTTATAAGGTATTTAAGATCTAAGATTAATATAATGTTAAGATAAATTAAGGATTTTACTTTAAAAAAAAATTAAAACCCCAAAAGGGCAAGTTTGGAATTTTGGATCATCAAGCATGCAAAGGCACAACATAGAGAATAAATAGGAAGGAAATTGGTGCAAAAAGGACACAAAGGAAATTAGTAATAAGAGTAGGCATTAAGAAAACATCTAGGAGTGTGCTCAAATGATGTCATGAAAATAATGTAAGCAAGTGATGTAAGTATATTGGCACAATCATGATAACACTCCTTTTAATCACTATAGATAAAGTAATAATGAATATATTTTTGCTCAAAAACAAAGAGCAAGCAATAGCCATAGAAAAAGAAGGACAAAAAGAAAAAAAACTTGAAATCCTAAGCACACTTCATCTTCATTTGACTTTTGCATTTCTAATAAGATAATGAAAATATTTCCTAAGTTTTAGTGAGATCCTTAAGGAAAAGTTAAAATTCCATAAATCCTAGTGATGTTCATCTTCCTAAAATCTTTAAAAACATCCTATTAACTTTATACTATTTTGGATATTACATCTTAGATGCCAAATAGAGTAGAGATTCCATTCCTATACTAGTATGAGTAGAGATTTACTTTCTTTCTCATTGGTTTTCTTTTGTAAAAGTTATCATATAATATATATATATATATATATATATATATATATATATATATATATATATTTGTTTTGTGATGATTGTCACTTGTGGTGTTGAATCCATGAATAATCATGTCCAATTATTTGTTATATTTGTGTTGTGATGAAATCTATGGTGAAAAGTTTGTAAAAATAATTTTTTTTAAATAGAAAGAAAAGATTTCAAACCTATATTTTTTGAAAAATGTTTTGGAAGATGGCTTATTAGTTTTTATCTTTCAAAAGTAAATGTTTAAAAAGTTTTCTTGAAGTGGAGGCAAAAAAAAATGTTTTGAAAATGGAGAAATTAAAACTATTTAAAAAAAGCATGTAAATTAACTTTTCCTATATATTACTCAAAATAGTTTAAGATGGAAACCAATTTTTACCAAAAAATAAAAAATGAAAGCAATTCTTTTGAAGGAAAATATACAAGAACTCTCAAGTTTCCATTAGGAAACTAGGCTAAGTTTTTAGTTTTGATGCTAAAACCTAGTATGCACTCTTTTATATTCTTTGATGAAGATTATATAAGAATTACATATCAAGATTTTGAAGTAAAAAGCTTTTTGAAACCAAATTGGAAGCTACATGGTTTTCCTATAATTTTATATGGAAAAATTCTATTTTTCCTAAAAAAATTGTTACATTATATTCAAAACTATTTATATGATATTGTAAACATTGATATCAGGGTTTTTAAACAAAATTCCATTAGGAATTCTTTTAGGGGATTCTTAGGTTTTCAAAGGAATACAAGGGAAAATTCTATTTTTCTTATAAAAACTTGCTACACTATTTTTCAAACTATTTTTGAGATCTTATTATACATTTATATCAAGGTTTTGAAAGTAAAAAATCACTTGAAACAAGTTAGGAATCATGGTTTACACTAAAAAAATAATTTAGAAAAATTTTGTCTTAACACTACAAAAATTCAATTAGATAGGATGTGATTTCATGCATGGTATTGAGGCAATCTGAACCATTTCTATGAGGCATGACAATGATTTGCTTAACCATTTCAAACTTGGTTATTGGCAAAGTTTTGAAGTGGTTACTAGCAACAATTACAATTTCACCAATGCATGATTGATACTATTTTTTATTGCTCCTAAGTTAGATTTTCAAAATGATTGTTAGAATGATTGAAGCAATTTATAACTACTATAAACAAAACTTTCAAATATTAAATTCATTTTATAGAGGCAATTTGTAATTGTATGCATTCTTTAATTTTTTTAACTAAATTGTTTTGGAGGCGATTCCTAACCACCTTTAAGGTTAATTTTCTTTAAAAAATAAATCATATATTTAAATTTGAAATCTATTTGGTGTTTTTCTATTATTAAAAATAAATTATATGATAGTCATAATGATAGCATCAAAAATTTAATTTCATAATACATAAAATAAATTCATTAATTTTAGAAGTTGGAAATGGTATTGTCTTGACATCAATTGAATAAAAAAAAGCTAAAAGCAATGTAATCAATTAATAGTCATAAGTATATAAATTTCCTACTTTTGAAAAATCTAAGAACACATATCAATTAATAGGTATAAATGCATGAGTTTCCTATGAAACACCTATTGGCAAAACATAAAAGAAGCCATGCACACAATCTGATCCCACAACATTTACTTTTTCCTTTAAATTATAGATTTGAGCCATTAAAACACACCAAAGTTACTTCTTTTGTGTGGAAAAGAATGTTGCCACTTACTATTTCTCTCTAGCAAAATGCACCGAAAATTCTTGCTTAACCAAAACAAAAGGATAATATGCTAAAATTGAGGCTTCAATTCTTTTAGTGAACTAGCCTTTCATCTAAATCTAAAAAAATAGGTGAGTGAACAACTTATGAATCAATAGAAGTTCCATGGACATGCAAAAAATATTAAGGTAAACTGAATTTTAATTCTAATAAAACTATGTAGATGTAAGCTAAGGGTGCTATTTTAATACCCATTTTCATTATCCCTTTATTGGAAAGTAACTACTAATATTGCAAGTAAGATTAAATAAATTTAGTAACTAGGGAGTTGCCAGTGAAAGCAAATTAACATGAAGACATTATGTAAATTCAGCTTCATATAAATTAAAAGTAAATTATCTAGCATGCCTTCACATTTGGAGATTACACTACATTAGCTTTGCATAACTAAACATTGTAGTTTAAGCCTAATTTTGGATCCAAGCAAGTCTTATCAAACATTTTAAATGCTAATGTTAAATGGTTGTTTATTTTGCAATAAATTCAAATGTGTACTATGGTGTGGAAGTAGTGGCAAGTGCATTCACAACAAACTCATGAAGCTTAAACCCTTAATCATATTTTAATACCCTAAGAATTTGTAACATCCAAATATGAAGCCATGCAAGACAATTAATTACATGGATACCACAATTCAAAAAAAAAAAAAGAATAGACATGTTATGAACTAGAATAGCTGTATTTAAGAAGAAAAATGAACCTTACATAAAGATCAAATGAAATGAATTAGAACTCATAGAAAAAAAATATCAGTAGTAGTAATCAAAGCAAACTTTTTCCCTCCACTCTATTTCAAAACAATTATACTAGTATTTGTGATTTAGCTTTTTAAGAAGATAATTTGATAAAAATTCTATTTCTAAGCATATTCTAAACACACTACATATAATAATCTTATTAGAATTACTTACGCATACTTATAAAATTTAGAAAGAGAGGTAACGGTCCTAAGCACCATTGTTCCCTTTTGAAGATATCCTTGGCTCCCTTAATAATGAATGTTGGTCTTTAGTAACTTGTTGATTTACTTTATCACCAGCCTATAAGAATTTCAATGGTATGCAACCATAGTGAAAATCAAGAATGAAATATTCTATCTAAATTACATTACAATATGAAAGCAACTAAAAAATTAGAGCATTGTACATGTAGGTATAACATAATAAGAAATTCACAATCACCTTACCATAAATGTAGGTATCATTAAATTCACAATCTCTTTATTAATTAGCCACTTCTATTATCAAACCAAACTATCACTGATGCCATGATGAAAACTTATTATTATTATGTTTATAACTAAAGCAATAGTATAAAGACTAGACATATATAAAACTTACATTTATTGTTATGTTCATCTATATCTTCAAATTCACATTAAGTAATAATTTATCCAAAATAACACCTTACAATCGATAAAAGATAATAGTCAAATGAAATTAACAAAAGATATATAATATGAAAACTAAAATAAAGCTAAAAATAATTCTTAATTGTCTTATCAGTAATTACTACTACTTAAGTACTTGAGCTAATATTGATCACAAGATGATCAAGTGCAATATTAATGAAACAAAAAGACATGAACTTATAGCATGTACACAATTGTGGACTAGGTAAGTAGGAAAAACTTTTATGCTTTTCATGGTACACATTACATTCTGATTATCAATGTCTAATATAAAAGAAGGTATAGCCACAAAACATGTAAGGGGATTAGAAATGCAAGTAACAAATATATACATCAATTAATCTTATTATATAAGGAAGGAAATTGATAATTTTAAATTTATCTTCATGAAATTAATAACTGCAATTAATGACCACCTTTACATGAATACATTTTAAAGGAATTAGGTATCTCATGATTTATAGTGAAGTTGTTGACTATATGAGATGGAAGATTTGCTCCAATTAACTTGAAAAATTCATTGATGGTGATAATTTCTTCTTAGTAACTACCTTCTCTTTTATTTGATGTAGTTTTGCTATTTTTTTCTAAAGTTATGATCTTAGCAAATGAAATTCATTTTGCCTACTAGGGTTAGTACTATATGAATTAGAGCCAAACAAGCTTATAGGGCATACTCACATTCCTATGCAAAAAGCATGTTTTGGATGCTCTTTCCTAAATACTTAACCTACGACATCATAAAGGATATCATATGATATGTGGATGGGTTTTGATGGCTCAAAATTTCATTGATCTTCTCTTACATAAATAAGAAAAACATTTATTAAAGTAATTAATCTATATGGTGTTAATGAATTTTAAAAGACTAAATATTTACTCTTAAAAACCTAGATTCTTCATTCATACATATGCCATAAGCATACTATTAATGTGTATATCCTAAGATCCAATCATAAGATGATTGTAATAACACACAATGTATTACGTTTTATTTTAGGTAATATAATTATTATATTTTATTTTATTTTATTTTAATATTTGTGCAATTTATAACTTTAATATAATAATTTTCCTTGGAATGGTTTTGCTATTCTTAAAATGCCTATAGTTAAATATTATTGCAAAAGGAATAGTAATAATACATTAAAACTATTATGTATAGTGATTAATGATTATGAATCATGGAATATATGATATCAAGTCAATACATGGGTACATTGTTAATAAATAGATGTTCTGAATTGACCCACTGTGAGAATACTATATGGATTACTATGTGTCATTAGCTATTCTCATGTGACCACAATACCCACAATCCTTTGACCTAAAGTTATTCTGGTTCCTTACATGAAGGGTCACATACTTTGATGCTATCCTATGTCACCTTTAATCGGAATGATGTGTAAGGCATTAATTGGGTATGTTATGAATCATGCAGAAGGATGTGAGTGATGTAAATGAGATTTTGTTACTCCTATATAAAGGAGAGATATCATTAAGCTCCTTGATTAAGAAAAACTTAAAAATGCATGACCATGCTTAACTAGATCAATATGTGATATTAATCATTTGTTTAAGTTAGTTTACTCAATATCAAGAAATGTAAATTGAACATTGACAAGGTTGACACACTCCATGCTTCCAGTTCAATTTAGATATTATTACCAAAGGGATTATGATACAAAGTGTTGATCACACAATAGGTAAATGTTGAATCACAGACATTCATACTACTTAAGTGGTAGTAATATATTACTAGATACTACTCACTATCTATAGTGCAATGATAGGTCATTGCTAACGTAGTAAGAACCTATAAAGTCATACAAAAGGAGTAAGAATGAAGTAATAATTAATTAGTTTTTAATTAGACTAAAAACTTATTAATTTATCTTGTTATTATATATATATATATTATATTATGTGATATTATTTGATATTAAAGTAATATCAGATAATTATATTATGAGATAATGTTATTATCTAATAATATTTAGTTATTAATATTAAAGTAATATTAGATAACTAATAGATAAATCCTATCTTTCCTCACTCTCACCATATTAAAGATAAGGTATTAGTGGTTAAGTAGAATTAAGATAAGATGCAGTTATCTTATTAAGACTAGGAAAGATGCATGCTTTTAGCTTTATAAAAAGGGCATGAAGGTGTCTTCTTTTTATGTGAAAAAACAAGTGAATTCACCACAAGCAAAATCGCATAAAACATCCTACAAAACCACACTAAATTGTTCTTTTTTGTGTGAGAGACAAATCCTAATAGATTTGTGGAGATTGAGAAGTCATCATTTGCTCTATGTGGATACTATAAAGGTACCATCACCTAATTGTGCTCGTGATTCAGATCTGCACTCCAAGAGGTAATCTTTGATCCTCAATCTATGTCCCTACACATTGATCCGTGGGAAGGTTTCACATGATATAATTGTGAAAAATTATTTTTCACTACACTACATAATGTATGTGAAACCTAACAGATACTTATAGGTCATATCCCATACTTTTACAAGTTTAATGGGGTGCCCTAACTCTAATTCCTACAATGTCAATAAAATAATTTCAATCTAAAAATGTCATTCCTTACCATTTTCAAACTTAGAATGATCATTGAGAGAATGAAAGAAGTTAATTTCATGTAAATTTGAAGGGGCAGTTATACAGTACTAGAACTATGAGCTAAATGCTATAATTGATACTCATGTTCCTAAAAGGATTGAAACCTTCACTTGCAAGATTGGGTCAAACATTACCGGGATATAATGCAAAGTTCAGGCAAGTTGCATCAAATATTTCTACCTTTTAGAATCTTTTAGATACCTCCTTTTGCCATTTTCACTACGTCCACTAACATGCCATCTCATATGCTACGCTATCTTGGTAGGCATAAACAACAGTGGGAACCTTTACTTTAGCAAAAAGTATCACAAAATCTTTGTTGCTTTTTTCTTTTCTTTCCTTACAACATCTTTATTCCATCTAAATTTATTACATCTCTTGCATATTTTCCTATCTACATCTTCTCTTTAATACATCATTCCATCACTAGGCTAAGCATGTATTTTAATGTTCTTAAGCCCTAGTTTATTAATGGTCTTCTTAGCTTCATGAATAGATTTAAGGATCTTAGCATACTCAATGGCCTTATTCAACAGGTCTGGGATCATTATCAGGGCTTTGTTAGTCATGCCACACAAACATTTGATATGGTATAAGTGTAATAAAAAAGAAGGCTTTAAAAATTTTGTGTACCTATCATAAAGTGGTTCACTTTCATCTTTGAGAAATAAAATTCTATAGTGTCTAAGTCCATCCTCCTATTTGGTAAGTCATCATTGTCTTTGACATTTTCTAATGATGTGTTTGGCTCAATATTGTATTTGAATCTTCTAACATGCAGCATATACTCTATAAGATTTAATAAGGTCTCAATTGTATTATGATGAGCTTTGTTACATGTGATGTAATGGTGGATGCTATAGATATGTTGTCTTCCCCATGTCATGTCCACTTAATGTAGTTACAAGGAAATTGCTTTCTTGTAAGGTGGTCAAATGCTTTAGCTCTAGTAATTCACCTTTTGTTCCTACATTGCTGACAAAGGCATGGGATGGTTCCTCTACTAGATGCTTACTTGAATGTGAAATCAAGAAATCTATTCAATCCTTCTCTGAATTCAATTGTATTCTTTCCCCAATCAATTCACAATTTGTCCATATCTAATCAAGGCATCCAATATGGGCATTGTTTATGTTTTCAAATTTTGAAATTGAATCCATCCAAAATTTAATATAAATTTAATCAAGATTGATCAATTGAGAGATGACATGCAACTAAATATGTTGGGTATTCAAAGTGGTAGCTAATTAGTCTTTGATTGTTAGATTTGAGTGTGTAGTTGTTGACGAGTTGGGTTTGAAGATGTAAAGATGCAACCGAATACAAATGTGTAGTTAGCATAATTGCTCATTTTAATCTTGTGTTCAAGGAGCTTTTCATGCTCCCATCACTAAAAGTACAATTCGATGCTATAGTGATTATTATTTCCAGTTAGAGAATATTGGCAATCATTATGGCTTTATAGTTATAGCGACTTGAGAAAAAAATGGGATTAGATTCGTGTGGGAACAAGACAAGACAACCAATAAAGAGAAATCAACTTTGGGTTCTGTTCATGTAGTTTTTATCTTACTTCCGGATCTGCTTGGGCAACATGTATTCATAATTAGGCCCTTTGAGCTCATATATCAAGAAAATTTTCATTCGAAAAGATATACAAATTAGTTTATCCTTGCCATTGTTTGAAAATGTCTAACGACAAAAAAGTTTACACTTCATATTATTGTAACAAAAAAAAAACAAAGTTGATAAAAATTAAAAATGCTTTTTTTTTTTTAGCTATTCCAATATTTCAGATTTTAGATATAAAGAATTGCAAGCACAGTACAATGAGAAAAATTGGTTAGGCGTTTTAACAATAAGAAAATTTCTAGCTATTTATAAGAAAAGTAAATTCCTTTCCTTTAAATGCCTATTACTCTAAGTAATTTGCAAAATCAATAGGCGAACACATATGGAATGGAAAAAAAAAAACCATGAATTTAATTCAAATTTTCAAATCATATATTATAATTCAAAAGCAGCTAGTGTTACAGTTACAAGTTGGAAAATCAGACAAAAAATTAAGGGCTCATTTGGCAACTGCTACAATTATGAAATTTGTAAAAACAGAAATCTAAGCTATTATCCTCAAACCACAAGAATTTGAAATTAAATAGGAAAGCAACGGCTAAAAGAGGCAGCATTTTGCATGAGAGCATGAAAAGGAAACAGCAAATCCTTGTGATACTTTATGAGCTCTACAAGGGCATTTATTTAAAAGAAAGAACAGGAATCCCATATGGAGGAGATCACATTGGTTGCAAGATGCTGCTTACTTCTACGAGCGAACATATTTTGTGCAGGCAAATGCATACGTAGAAGAATTTCCTGGTATGATACTCTTTAGTCGTTATATTATGTATTATAATTGGCCAGTTGTTACCTTCTTCTATAAGTCTATTTGGGAAAACTTTCTATTCGATAATGAGATATTCTCGATACTATTCCCATTATGTTTTGACAAAAACAAAAAAAAAACAAAAACAAAACGTCCTTTAATTATAGGAACCATCGTCGTTTTGTGAATTTGACTTTGAATATCACTAATAAAAAAAATGATCAAAACATATACAACTAGGCAACGCCAAAGAAAAATGATCAAAACATCTTTCAGCATAAAACTTAGCTCATTTAAAATGGAATACCATTGTAATAGAATCTGTTATTTCCTTTTAACAGTTAAAGTAGTCAACTTTGAACCTTATGTTTAGTTATGTCTTCAATTCTATGGGCTGATTTAATATTTTACTAAGCTAATTCTCATTGAATGTTGTATTTAATGTCCATATCGGCTCCTACTTGTCAGCCTAGTAAGAAAAATCAGTTAGTCCATCAAAAAATAGATAACAAGTGTTGGGCAAACAATTTACCCAAAAGAAGTTAGAGTTGTGACCCAGTTTCTCAGTTACAATCTCAGCTAACGTTTGTCCAAGGCTAGAAAGCATAGTAATAAATTGTTCCGTTGTGAAGCTGCAAAATGCAAAAGAGTAAACTATAATCTTGATTAGAATGAATTAATCAAAGTAAATGTGAATAAGGTTTAGGACAAAATAAGGAAACTAACGTGCGTACTACTGACTCCACACGACTTCACTACTAAACAAAAAGCAATGTTTCTGTCACTTGACTTTAAATACAATACCAAAACTTCTGCATATTTATTATAATTATCTTTGGAATCTTTAAGTGGTTTCTTTCATAACATTGTTCAGGATTTCTGTATTTATAAAAGCGGATTGATGCTAAATTATTGTACAGCAGATACCCTTTTACCAATTATTGTTCTTCAATTATATGGACTTCCTTTGATAGATCTATAAAACCAATAGGAAAGGTTAGAAGCAGAAATATTATTTGCTTCAAAATAAATTGAAGAAATTGAAAGGACACCAGTTAAGACGTTTTCACCTGGTAAAACTCCAAATGATATATAATTAGAATTTTCCTATCCTTCAGAATTTAATAGTAGACCAAGGTCTGCCACATAATATAAGATATTCATAAGATTCAATGAAAATTAAAAGCAAGTCATTGTTAAATAAGTTGAAAGAAATTATGTCTTCTGGCCTCCATGCTATGCTCTCTTGCCAAATAGAAAATCAAGCTTCTACCGGTAATACCAGGCAACTGGGAGAAGAGAGGGAGATATGAATGCTCAAGCAAGATTGAGGCAAGTGTTATTGTATATAACAAGGGATATTAGGATAAGAAAAAAAAAAGAAAAGAAAAACTCTGAAAGAGAAGTATCACACAAAAAAAGCATTGTAAAGAGCAAGAAAACTAGGATTTCGATATAAGTGATGGAGCATGTATTCCAGTAAGTGGTCCAAGCACATTGTAAATATGTCGATACATTGACCGCTTACGAATGTTTTCAGGTAGAAATAATGAGTCCATCAGTAGATGTGATGTCCTGTGACTTGATTAAGAATGGAATAAACAGAAAGCAAGACAACATACCCCTCACTAGCACCACTTTCATAATCTTTTGGAACAGATACGATTGTAATATCTCCACATGAACTTAAAGTGTTATTGGAGGCTATTCCTCATTTCAAAGTACAAACTAGAAATTATTAAATTCACCAATTATGCCATGCACAGTTGCAAACATTGGAAGGAAATAGATGAATGTAATATGGTATATAGGAACTAGGCTATTAAATACCTTATTTTCCCTTGGGATTGTGTCAAAAAACCTTTACAAAAATTGTGTGAGACTAACTATTTCCCCCCATCTGGAATGGGCTACTCCAATTGCTAATATGATTATTGACAATGAAAAAGAAAAAGGGAGAACACAGAATTAGCCAGAGCTCTGGAAGAGCAATTTAAAAAATAAATAAAGTCAATGAACATCTCCTACTTAGGGTATATGTGCCCCTTTCATGAGCCAGATCAAATCTTACATAGTATCCTAATAAGTCTTTATCATTCAACTTAAAGGACTACCATAGACAAAAAGGCAAAGAAAGAAAAATAATAATAATAATAATAACTACGTTTAGGGTAATAAAGTCTCTGTACATAGGTACATGAGAACAACACAATGAAACGGGTCCTATTTGTATATAAAACAAATTCAACATGCAAAGGATCAGAATAGGTAGGAATTGCATTAACCTAGGCCCAACAAAGAGGAAAACTTGATACTCATGAAAGAAAATTAGTTGACATATGCCCCCAATTATCTGAGATACTATAGATATGAAGAATGATGTAGTAACTCGCGTAATAGGTGAGAACATGCAAAGAAATCATGGCATGTGGAAGCAATAATTTTAGGATATCATAAAAATAAAATTAATATGGAAGCGTAATTTTATTATAGATTTAATTCTTTTGAACAAAGTAATATTTAGATGAATATCACAAGCATAGATATTCCTCTCTTTCTCCTAAAGTGTGGGGCTCTCAATGGGACAAGCTAATAAATAAAATTAGATTATGAGTGAAGAAAAGACCTAACCAATATAAATAAAATCCTATTAAGGCCTCCCATTATGGGTCAAAAAAGGTATAGGTCTATATTTTAACTACCAAATACATTACTCCAAAATTAAGTATTTATAAGTCTAAGTAATAGATCATTTTAATAATTAGACTTCAGCAAATAAAAATCTCTTGGATCATTATTTAGTTACTTTTATCAAAAGTAAAATATTTACAATTAATGGTAAGCCACACAAAAATTTTTAACACACAAAGCTAGTAAAATTGTTTCTAGATAGGAGCATGTTTGTGAGTGGGTTAGCAATGATGTAATGGCTGAAGGAGGCTGGTGCAAGGGTCATGGAAGAGAGAAGGAGAGGGTAAAGGTGATCAAGAGGAAGAGAAAGAATCGAGGAAAAAGAGAAAGGGAGCTCAAAAATATATATAAAGGAAGACAGAGGATTTTATCTTATGCTTTAGGTGTAGTATAAGCTCAAACAAAGTTAATCTCAGCCATTGATTTATCATAAAGTCAAAGAGGAGAATTAAGAGATTAATATGGTGTAGTGGGAGTATGATAACCAAAAAGTAAAACTATTTCTAACCACTCATCATTTGTAAACAATTATTTTCTTTTTAAATTATAACCACTTATCCTAGTTTCCTTTTTTTTATTTCCTTAATCCTCTTCAATAACTCTTTAATGATTTAGTAATTTTAACTCAAAAATTAATAAGTACCCTAAGAGTTATAAGTCTATGAATAAAATCACTTATGATAACTAGTTCAAATAACTTATAGACATTTTACTTTTAAGCCATAAATATTTTCAATTTGGTAAAAGAAACATTGTATAAATCATTCAAGGAAAATTTAAGATAACATATTAATTAAATACATAAAATTATAGTGATGTTATTCAAAAAAATTTAGATATCTAAATTTCACCATGACATAATATGAATAGTAATTAGTTAATTTGATATTTAAATATTTATTTCATTTTTAGTAATTGCTAAAGTAGAAAATACATTTGAAAATAAACAAAAATGATTGAATTATACATATTAGAGCTTCAAATTTAGATAAATTACTAAAAAGAAGGGTTAGATATTACATTGAGCACCCTTGAATTATTTACATATCCTTCTCTTCCTATGTATAGAAGCCGAGATCCTAGTTAGGAAAGATATGGTGTCTGCATGTTCTTCGATTGTGCTAAGTTTCTTCCTAAGAATCGAGAGATGTTTCCTTATAGTCTAACCTTTTTCCTTCCTTTTGTTTATCTCATTTGTTCACTCCTTTCCTACAAATGCAATTCAAGTTATAATGCTCTATCCACTACTTGCTAACATGTGGTGCTTTTTGTCAAATAAATTATATTTAACAAATAATCCTAAAGTCCCCTTACAAAGCACTCTATCTTAGACATCTTGGTAGGAATGAGATACTTAACGTACCATGATAATTAAGTGGATTTAGCATCATGCTCAACAATAGTCCTTTCTTCCTACTTTAGTTGTTTAAACTCCAAGTCTATGGCTTCTCGAATACTCAAAAGAAGAAATCTATCTATAAACTGACTCCTAAAGGTCCTCTATTTAAGCAAAGGTGTCATGGGTCTCTTTATTTTACTTGGTATTGTGCTAGTGTCTAATTGATAACCAATTCTATCATTAGGGTCATAAAATAATCCAACATGTATCCAAATAATTTAGTTTGATCAAAAAAATTGGTTTACATATATGGTATAATCAATCTTACTATAGCAAAAGGCTTCAATTTCAAAAACTTGTGGATGATGCATGAGCATTGTTTGAGGTCTAAAGGTGTAATGGGAAGCACTTGATTTCTCTGTCTTTAAGGCTACTCTTGTGTTAGGATTGTACCAATTCTTCCTAACACATCTTGTAAGTTCTCCACCCATGGAGGGGTGTGTCTAGTGCTCACAATTTTATTTCAAGCCACTGTTTGAAACTCAAAATCTAGTGGATTCAAATGTGCTTATTAATAATAAGATACTTACTACTAGGTATATAGAATCTTTAAATGTTTTAAAATTACTTAATACATCATGAATGTCATTTTAGACTTGCTATTGATAAACTATTACATCTCTCCCTTTTTGTCTAAGACCTTGTTCTAATATTAACTACAATAGCCTTAAATTTTATATTCTTATTTAATAGTGTTTTAAAGAGGAATTTGTTAGAGATTTGTTAAAATGTGGATTTTTTCATTAAGAATGATTATTATCATCCTTATATGATAATAGAATTATATGATCATGTCATAGGCATCAAATAATAGAATCAAAGTAATATGAATATACAATCATCCCTAAGTGGTTATGCCATCCCCACCATAACATCTAAAAGCTAGCCCTACTAGTATGGCTCCCAAAATATCACTGGTACCTTAATGTCTTAGCATAGTAGGAAATCAACTAAGATATATCAATGGTGGTGACATATTGATGAAAGGCATTACACATGAAGGTACACTTACAAAGGTCCATGATTAGCATATATTGAAATAACATGTGAATAGTCCTAAATAGATATGACACTATGATCACCATCATATCCTCTACAATAGTATTTTGATGATGTGTTTCTATACCTAAAAATTTAAACATACAACCAAAGCAATTTAGAATAGGCTTATTGAGTAGATTCATGAAAACACAACTTTATTGAAGAGTGGCTTAAGGCATAACTATGAATCACCTATTCAGCTTCCTACTATTTTGCTAACCTAAGTTTGTCACTTATAGTTTAGGCTATTCATAAATTCTATGGTGACTAATTAGTATATAATGAGTGTTTATAACCACCATCATAATCAAAGGTTTATAATAAGAATAGTCATATGAATATACTATTTAAAGTAAACATAACATATATCATTTATAAATTTAGATTATATATGCACATGCAACAAGTAATCATAAATGTGTATAAGCAATACCATAAGACACTTGCAAAATGCCTTATAAAAATAATTTCTTCTTATATTTTCGAGCTAATCTTATCCATTCCTCCCTACCTTGTTCCTTTAATCTAGCCTTATCTATCCTGCCATTGATTTATATAATGCTTGTGCTCCCCACTCTTATGAGAATACAAGTATGTTTATTTACTAGCTTGTTCTCTAAAACTCATGCCACCTCATGTGACTTCTTATTTCACAAATTTCACGTGCCATCTCATTCATTAGTTACACATTGCATTGTAATATTCTTACATTCATATAGAAATACTTAATTCCACTTATTTCACCTAATTCATGTAAATATTACATAGTATATGGAGATAAATAATTTCACATAATTCAAATGATTCACATAATTTCCTCATAACTCAAACAATGCATATAAATGCTCAATCTTTAAATATTTTTCCTAATCCACAAGCGTACATATAATTCACATAAGAATGCAAAAATCATGCCATTTATTCACAAAATTCACAATTTCCACTTTTTTTGCATATTTATTCACATTCCCATGTATCTCTACATAACTTATAGTTTCCCTCACATTTTATTTAACCTTGTAATGTATAATTCCATTCATATTCATAAGTATAATTACAAATCAATCAATTTAAGGAAAATTTAGGAAGAATACTAATAAGCATACTTGAGGAAATCCCACCTTCATATTGTTTAGTTTCACATTATTCACAAATGTTATGTTACCTTGCATTATACGTGAACTAAAATATATTCTTACTAATAATAATTTCCTTACCATACCTTTTGATTATACATATTACAAGACATGAGTTAATTCTCCACATTTGCTATACTTATGAGAATACCTAAATCGAATGCCCATTTAAAATTTATTTATAACTAGAATAGTTATTAGCCATTTAATAAAATTTTAAAAATAATGCTAATGGGGTTTTTAAGGTTACTTAACCCTCTTACATTCTTTTCCTAAAATTTTCTTACTCTATTTGGTTATCCAACCAATATTTTGCAAGTATCTTTATAAATATCACTTAAACCAATCATCTTTCCAAATAATTTTATAAGATAGGTTATTAATAAAATTTGGTGATTAAAATTGATGTGGCCAAACAACCCACTATGGTTCTACTCATTTTTTAGGTTCTTATTCATTATAACACAAAATCCTTTTTTCCCCTAATTTTCCTTTTCCTACCTATAAGCATCCATGGGTTTTTTGAGGGATTTTTTTTTCTTACAAATTCATCACAAATTCTTCCTTTTATCCTATTATTGCATATTCCTTTATGTTTTCTTAAATTTCTAATCTCATATCTCATTAATCCATTATAATCTACTAGAATGAAAAAATGTGAGTTCATTTTCAATCTTCCCTTAATCATCTAACCTTATATGAAGGATTTGGAAGAAACAAAAGAAGATTATACATTCTTAGAAGAGAATAAACCATTCATCTTTCTATACTTGATTTCTTGAATAGAAATCTCAATCAAATAGAATAATCTCATGGTTTACTATCTACTTCTTAGGACCTTTAAAAGAAATCATAACATGAACTTGTTCTTACTAAGGGCAAGCTAAATTTCCTCCTTGGATGCCCTAATGATTTAGTTTCTCTATGAAGATGAGATGAGAACTTTTAATGTGTAAAAGGGAGGGGTTGCTATGGAGATAAAAAAGGAGAGAATGAAGAATGGCATTATCACATTTTTCATAAGTTTTAGTAGAAAATAATCATTTCTTATCCTTTATTTCACTAGCCCTCTTCTAGATTCCTTTTCATGCATTAGCATTTTATCTTTTAAGCCATTATTGTCCTTAAGGCAATTAGGATGTTTGTTGAGCTTCCTTTATTAGCTTTCCTACTTAAGCACAATTTGAGCACATTTTAGTGTGCAAGAAGGACCTATTTGGCCATCCTTCACTTCAGGAGTCAAGCAGGCCTCTCTTTCAGCCAAAAATTTATTTATTTTTATGTTCTAATATGCCTTTTATGCTATATTAGATTTCCTTTGGCTAGGCTTTACTAATACTAAATGAATTTTCCAAATATTAACCCAATGTCATTTTTACCAAGCAAGTATTATTGGGCTTATAGAAGAAATTTCATAACTCTTATCCATTGGGACCTATGGCATGAAATTTTTACACTAAATAGCTTTCCTATAAAAATTTATACACAAATTATTGAGGGTGGGTCTGTAATAGTTTCCCTAAAATTTCACTTAATTTAAAAAAAACTATTGACATAAATTGACTTGAAATTAAATTATGAAATTTTTATAAACTAAATCCTCAGATATCCCCTTTTTGAATTTTTTGACATTTTATGAACTAAACATTTCTATCGAAAGTTATATGGATTATCGTATAACTCAACATAAAATATGAATATCCATTCATTACCATACCCATAAGTTTAGGCTTTTAAATGACATAATTTAATAAGATCTAGCCTTAAATATATTCCTATATAATTATAGCTTTCATTTTATAATGGTCCCATAGTTTTAAAAAATGTCTAAATAGATTAATTAGATGTGTTTTGAGTGACTTTTCATAATACATTACTATTTTAATGTTTTTGTGCTTCTATGGTATTGTGTAGTGTAAGGTAGTGTAATGCATAACTAGGTAATCTATCAAATAATTATTGATTTTGATCCTGAAATGGATATAACTTTTCATTTGCTTTGTAAGACTAGAAATACATATAGTTGTAGCATCCTTATCCCTTATTCTAATTTTCCAGGATAATTTAGATAATATGGCTAATTACAAGACACTTAAGGAATTGGCTATCCTTGATGTCACTTACTAACTATTAGGCAACCAATATCTTAGTCTTGGTGTCAACTTTGAGTTTAAATTTTAACTAATCCATTTGCTTCCTAGATTTCATGTTCTTGCAAGTAAGGATCCTCACAAGCATTCGAAGGTGTTCCATGTGATTTGTTGAATTATGAAGCCTTATCGCATTTTAGAATACCACATCAACTATTCTTACTTGCTAATGTAGCCAAAGATCAAATATACTATCTTAAATCAAGGTTTGTCAATAGCTAAAATGATATAAAGAGGCTTTTCCTAGAGAAATTTTTCCTTGCTTTAAAAGTTATTACAACTAAAAAAGAAATATATGCTTAAAGTAGATGATCGATGAAGCATTATGAGTTTTTGGGAAAGATTTTAGAAGTTAAGCTTAATTTATCCACACTATTAAATCATTGAGCAACTTTACATTCAATATTTTTATGAAAGGATTCTTATAATGGATAAGAGCATGATTAATCCTACTAATGTTGGAACATTAGTTGAAAAAACTTCCATGACAACTAAAGACTCTAACACAGTAGCAAAGTCCTAACAATTTGATGCTAGAATTATAGCTACTACTAAACGCAGACATAAAATAAACTTTTTTAATGCAAATTAGCAAAGAACAAATAAATTAACCTTTTTAGTAAAGCAGATGACCATGGGACAATAGTAAACCCAAGTCCCTCATCCTATCAAACTTTGTTGCATTTGCTCATGTTTCACTCATTCTACTGATTCGTACCCTACATTACAAGATGATGAATATCTACCTTAAGCTTAAGCAATAATAATCTTCCTTAGTAAACCTCTGTACCAATACCAACAACAATAGCTTAATTAGTACTTTAGCTACAGAGATTATTATACCTCCAAATATAGCACCAATTTTAGCCAAGATTAGTATCCTCTTACTTACAATAGAATTCCAACCAATCTCACTCCTAAATCAAAATCAACATCAAATTTTTCTCAACCATCTCTTAAAGATTTGGTTAAGCAAATGGTTTCTAATAACTTGCTGTTAGTGTATATGCCTTAAAACCAATCATATTGGTGATTGTAATTTTGAATCATGTTATTTTAATGGCAATTCCAATTATTATATTTATATATATTGTCTGCGTAATATATTTAATTATAATAATAACCTTAGAATAATTGTATTCTTAAATGTCCCTAGTCATATATCATTGTGGATTAGGTTGCTTTGATATGTTCAGACTAGCATGTGTGAAAACTTATATAGGATATTAAGTTTACACATGAGTACAAGTTAGAGAACTTGTATACTGGACCAACCCATATTAAGAACACTACATGGATCGTTATATGAGTGTCATAAGTGGTTCTTAGTGATCATTATTAATATGGTCCTTTGACCTGAGATCACCAAGGTTCCCTACATGTGAGTTTCATATTTTGATACTATTCTATGTCACTAATAGTTAAGTGAATGCAAGGGTAGATATTGGATATGTCACATATCATGCGGAGGGGTTTGTGTGATCAAGATGGGATTTATCCCTCCTATATAACAGGAGTAACATCTATGGGCCCCTTGACTAAGTAAAGTTGAGAAAATGCATGGCCATGCTCAGATGAATTGACATGAGATGTCAATTACATTTGTTTCAGTTAGCTTACTTAGGAGTCAAGAAACCTTAAGATTGGGCTATATGGGAATGACACGGTCCATGTCTCGTGCTCAATCTAGATGTATAGGACAAAAGGACATAAGTGATGATCACGTGTAAAGGTTTAGTCAAATCACCGACTTTCTCATTACTTGGGTAACAATGATGTGTTGCTAGACACCAATCTTTGTTTATGATCATTAATATGATTAATGGTCATTATCAACGTAATGAGAGCCTGTAGGGTTGCACACTTAGAGCTTAGTGAATTTGGAATTAATGGACCAAATTATTTGGGCTTAATATTTAGGAATTCATGTTATAATTATAAGGCCCGATAGTAAGCTTATAATTATACAATGGAATAAGGCCCAAATAGGTTAGGTTTTTCTATGCACCTATTTAAATAGGCTTATTGGGTAATAATAGGATTACTGTTATTCTTCACGCATCCCAAGTAAAAGCATAGAAAAACCCTAGCCACTCTCCTTGACTAAAATCTCTGAAGAGGCGTTGCTAGCACTACGAGGTCTAAGGAGATCAATTCCAACCGGTGTGTGTAGCAGACATTCATCGGTGATTCACGGGTTCGTGTGGATACCACAGAGGTGCAGCCACAAAACGTTGTACTGGTGATCTGATTTACTGGTTTCCATTCCGGTTCGTGATTTGGAAGCAGATCAGATTTGCTGCAGCGGTCAGAAGAATTTTGCCAAAAGGTATAAACCCTAATCCCTGATCTATGGCGCTCTAAATTCGCATGGATCCTTGGTGGAAATCGTGCAAAAAATTTTATTCCGCTTGTGCATGTATGATGCGCAATTTCCAGCACTTGCAACTTCAACAAAATGCATAAGCCAAATCACTAATTTACAAACTCATATTAGCAAATCAGTTTCTACCTTAAGTGTGCCCAATGCACAAGGTTAAGGACAATCGTATTCTAATAATATAAGGGTTAAAAAATCTATGAAAGTAATAATTCTTAAGAGTGATAAGAAAATTAGCATTCCTTTATCTTCCTAACCAAAAGTAAGCCATCAGCCAAAAAAAGAAAAAAAATAACTAGGAGAAGAGAAAACATATAATGAAAGTAAGGTATATTCCTTCCCTAAACCCTTCCTCCCTCTAATTTTTTTATTACCCCTTCTTTTTCCAATGGATAGGAGTATGATTGATGCTAGTGTTAGAGTATTAGATGATAAAACTCCTATGGTAACTAAAGATTTAATAGCTAACATGATAGTAAACTCTCAATAATTTGGTATTAGAATTATAGTTACTACTAAAAGTGTACATGAAATAAACTTCTTTAATGCAAATCAACAAAGAATAGAGTATAGATTGGATGAATTGGCCTTTTTAGTAAAGCAGATGGCTATGGGATAACAACAAACCCGAGTCCTTCCTTTTGTAAAACTATGTGGCATTTGCTCATGCTCAACCCATCCTATTGATTCCTGCCCCATATACAAGATGATAAATGTCCATCTCAAGTCTATACAATAATTATCTCCTTTAGTAAACCTCAATGCTAATACTAGTAACAATAGCCTAATTAGTACCTTGGCTTGAGAGATCATGATACCTTCATGTATGATACCAACTATAATGAAGACTAGTATCATTTTTCTTATAGTAGAATTCCATCCAATCTTACTCCTAAATCAAATTCAACTTTAACTTTTTCTTAGCCATCTTTTAAAGATTTGATCAAGTAAATGGCTATTAATAACTTGCAATTTCAACAAAGAGCATAAACTAAATCACCAATTTACAAACTTCAATTAGTTAATTACCTTCTATCCTAAGTGAGCTCAAAGTATAAGGTTGAGTATAACTTTATTCTAATAATATAAGGGGAAAAGAACCACTGAATGCAATAATTATTAAAAATGGCAAGAAAGTTAACATTCCTTTATCTTCTCAACCAAAAGCAAGCCATCAACCAAGAAAGAACAAAAAAAAGCAACTAGAAAAAGGAGAAAATACACAATGAAAATGAGGTATATTCTTTCCCTAAACCCCTATTAATTTTTCTATTCCCCTTCCTTTTCCAATGGATAAGAGTGTGCTTTATACTACTAGTGATAGAATACTTGTTGGCAAAACTCCTATGGTAACTAAAGATTTAATAGCTAATGCGATAACAAACTCCTAACAATTTAGCACCAGAATTATACTTATTACTAGAGATGTACATGAAATAAACTTCTCTAATGCAAATCAATAAAGAATGGAGTGTAAATTCAATGAATTGACCTCTTTAGTAAGATAGATAGCCATTGGACAATAATAGGCCTAAGTCCTTCCTCTTGCCAACATTTGTTGTATCTGCTTATGTTCAATTCATTGTATTAATTATTGCCCTACATTATAGGATGATGGATGTCCACCTTAAGTCTATGTAGTAATAATCTTCCTTGGCAAACCATAGTAGCAATACTACTAGCAATAGCTTAATTAGTACCTTAGTTGGAAAAATCATCATGCCAATATGGCATCGATTTTAGCTAAGATTAGTATCCTTTTGCTTATAATAAAGTTCCACCAAATCCTACTCCTAAATCAAATTTAACTTTAACTTCTTCATAGCCATCCTTTAAAGATTTGGTCAATTAAATTGCTGCCCATAACTTACAATTTCAACAAAAAGCATAAGCTAAATCACCAATTTACAAACCTAAATTAGCCAACTACCTTCTACCTTAAATATGTTAGTGTATATGCCCTAAAATCAATCATATTAATGATTGTAAATTTGAATCGTGTTATTTTAATAGCAATTTTAATTATTATATTTATACAAATATTATTTGTATAATATATTTAATTATAATAATAACTTTAGAATAATTATATTATTAAATGCCCTTAGTCATATATCATTATGGATTAGGTTGCTTTGATATGTTAAGACTAACATGTATAGTGACTTATATAAAATATTAAGTCTGCACATAAGTACAAGTTAGAGAAGTTGTATATTGGATCGACCCACCCTAAGAACACTACATGGATCATTGTATGAATATCATGAGTAATTCTTAGTGATCATCATTGGTATGATCTTTTAACTTAAGATTGTCAAGGTTCCTTACATATGAGTTTCATATTTTGATACTACTCTATATCACTCATGGTTTAGTGAATACAAGGGTAGTTATTGGATATGTCATATATCATACAGAGGATTTTATGTGATTAAGATGAAATTTGTTCCTCCTATATAATAGGAGTGACATCTGTGGGTTCCTTGATTAAGTAAAGTTAAGAAAATGCATGGCCATGCTCAGATGAATTAACATGGGATATCAATTACATTTGTTTCAATCAGCTTACTTAGGAATCAACAAACCTTTGGATTGAGCTATACGAAAATGACACGGTCCATGTCTCATGCTCAATTTAGATATCTAGGACAAAAGGATATAGAGGATGATCACATGTTAAAATTCAGTTCAATCACCGACTTTCTTTTTATTTTAGTAACAATAATGTGTTACTAGATACCACTTATTATTTATGATCATTACTGTGATTTATGTTCATTATCAATGTAATGAGAGCTTGTAAGGTCGCATATTTAGAACTTAGTGATTTTGGAACTGATCGATCAAATTATTTGGGCCTAATTTTTGAAAATTCCATGTTATAATTATAAGGCCTAATAATAAGCCTATAACTATACATGGAACAAAGCCCAATTAGTTAGAATTTTCTGTAAACTTATTTAAATAAGCTTGTTGGGTAATAATATTATTGATTATTCCTGCATCCCAAAGCATAGAAAATTCTAGTAGCCCTTCTTGACCATAACTTCTAAAAAAGTGTAGCTAGCACTATAAGGCAAAGGAAGAGAATTCCAATCAGTAGTCGTGGACATTCATTAATGATCTATTGGTTCAGATGGATACCTTGGAGTTTTTGATCGAAAAGAAATCAAAAAGGTAATTAACAAATAAGTCCCTAAATCATTAGAAAAGTATTAAACGAATCCTTTTTCTAATTTAACATTTTGCATTGATCCTTTGGATGGGATTGGTTAATTTTTTTACATTTTTTTAGCTCCCAATCCTAATAAAATAAGCTCAAAGCATAAGGTTTGGGACAACCTTTTTTTAATAATATAAAGGGCAAAGTAGTTGTGAATGTAATAATCCTCAATGTTAATATTCCCCTATATTCCTAACCAAAAGCAAGCTATCAACCAGAAGATAACAAAAAGAAGCAACCAAAAAAAGGGAAATCATATGGTGAAATTGAAGTACATTCTTCTATTAAACCCCTACCTCCTATTGATTTTTCTAATCCTTGTCTTTTTCTAAAAAAAGTTATTCAGCCAAAGAAGATTAAGGATGAAAAATAGATTTTTGATACCCTTAGAAAAGTAAAAATAACATACATTTGCTAGGTTTGATAAAATAGATTTCAAGGTATGCTAACTTTCTAAAAAATTTATGTATAAATAAGAGAAAATTAAGGGACAATGAGAAAGTAAGTGTGAAGATGAATGTGTCTACCATCATTCTGATGGTGTGTGTCCTAGAACCAATCATATAGATGATTAAAGTAATACACAATGTATTATATTTTATTTTAGAAAATTTAATTATTATATTTTATTTTTATACTTTTATTATTATTATGTGCAATTTATAACTTAATATAACAGTTATCCTTAGAATAGCTTCGCTATTCCTAAAATGCCCCTAGTCAAGTATTATTACGAAAAGGATAGTAATAATATATCAAGACTAACATGTGTAGTGATTGATGATTACAAATCATAGATATATGATATCAAGTCAATACATGAGTACATTGCTAATGAACAATGTACTAGACTGACCCACTATGAGAATATTGCATGGATAGACGTGTCATAAATTATTCTCATATGATCACAAATACACATAAACCTTTGACCTGAAATCACTACGGTTCCCTACATGAGGAATTACTTACTTTAATATTGTCCTATGTCACCTTTAATCAGGATGACAAGTAGGGCATTGATTGGGTGTATCATAAATCGTGCAGAGGGAAGTGAGTGATGTAGATAGGATTTTGTTACTCTTGTATAAAAGAGAAATATTCTTAAGCCTCTTGATTAAGTGAGACTTAGAAATGCATGGCCATGCTCAATTGAATTAATATGTGATATTAATCATTTATTATAAGTCTACTCAGTATCAAGAAATATAAATTGAACATTGACGAGGATGACACATTCCATGCCTCCAGTTCAATTTGGATATTATTACAAAAAAGTTATGATGCAAAATGTTGATAATGTATTAGGTGGATGTCGAATCACAGATATTCTTACTACTTGAGTGGCAGTAATGTATTGCTAGATACCGCTCACTATCTATAGCTCAATAATGAGTCATTGTCAACGTAGTAAAAACCTACAGGTCACACAAAAGGAGTAGGAATAAGACAATAATTAATTGGACTTTAATTATATTAATATCTAATTAATTGAACTTATCTTCGTGCATATATATATTATTATTAAGAATAATAAATTCACATAATATACATATATATATTATGTAATATTATTTGATATTAAAGTAATATCAAATAATTACGTTATCAGATATTAGATAAATATATTATGAAATAATATTATTTTGATATTTGATAACTATATGCAATTATCTAATATTAAGATATTTATATTATGAGATAATATTATCTAATGTTAGATAATTAATAGATAAGTCCTATCTCTCCTTATTATCTCTACAATAAGGATAAAATGAGTTGTTAAGTATGATTAGGATTTTGGAAGCATTATCCTAATAGGACTAGGATTGTGGCTTGCCTAAATTCTATAAAAAGGGATTTGAGAGCAGCACTTTAAAGATACTCTCATAGGCTTCCTAAAACCCTACATCACTCATAAAACATTAAAATCCTAGTTCCTAGAAAGAGAAGCGCATCCTAGCAAATTCGTGGAGGGTGAGAAGTCGTTGTTCACTCCGTGTAGATACCGTAGAGACGCTATATCTTCCGACCGGCGTTTGATTCATCTGCTCTCAAGTTTTAATTAGTAGAAACACGAGTGCCCAATAGGTAAAACCCTAATCATTGATTTATGCTTTTTGCATAAATCCTAGGTAGAATTCGAATCAAAATTTTAAAATTTCGCTGCATGTGATAATCCGAATTTCCAACACGTTCAAAGAAAGTAGCTAAGAAAATGCAAAGATCTTGGTGTTATAGGGAAAACTAGAATTGAGCATGCTACACTAGACTTAGGAGTTTCAATTAATGTCACGCTTTTGTAGTAGTTGTCAAATCCAATTAAAACTAGAAATTATTGATTTAATAAAAATTTTCCAATACAAGGCAACAAACTAGGTCAAACCTTGGTGATTCATTTAAGATATCATTTCACATTCAATTACTAATTATGATTAAAAAATTAAATAAAGAAAAATAGAATAAGCAAATAGAAACAAAATTAGGTAAATAAGTGAACAATATGTTAAAAAAATGCAAACAAAATTAAATTGAGATGGTATAAGTCAAAATTAAAGAGAATGCACAATTAGAAATAGAATGTAAAATTAAATTAAAAAATTAATATGGAGACATAATTGATCCAAGGAATTGCTAACTCATTGATGGATTAATCATAGATCTTAACATATTTAACAAGAAAAATTAATTTTTCAACTTAGAATTATCTAGAACCCTTATAATAATAGATGAGTTCTACATTAGATAACTATCTAGGATTTAATCAAATTAGGTTAGTAGAATTAAGCAACTGCTATAATCTATAAAGCCAAATCTAAACTGATATGAATATAAAATTCAACTGAATTGAAAGATTAAATTAAAAAATTTTAATTTAATTATTCAATCCTCTATTCTCATGAGAAGAATGATGATTAACTAACTAATATTCAACATAAAACTAGATAGATATCATAAATCATAGTATTGAACACATATTATGCCAAATTAGTATTCAATTCATGCAATTCTAGAAAATCAAATAAAAGCATTAAAGAAAAAGAAAATTTAATTAGTAAAAGTCAACATTATAGCTTAGGATGTTATAATCCAAACAAATATAAATCTCAAATTCCTTTAATCAAGAAGCTTAGGCTTCCACAGCTAAAAAAGAAAAAGCTTAAAGAAGAAAAGAAAGCTATTTAGAGCTATGTAGCATTACATTCTTGTCTTTGGAGGTATAAATCCTATATTTGGTTTTTCCTCTAGTACTAAACCTAATGGGGTAAGATAAGATGCCTCTTAAAGTTACAAAAAATAGTTCCTTGCTAATTTTAGAAGCCAAAACATAATTTACAAAATAATACACTACAAAAGTTATTATAATAAAATCTCATAGGTCTGTCTTTTAGCCACTATAAGATCTCCAAAACTATGTAGCGTCATATAACCATAGGCATTAAAATTATTGAGCCAGGTTTTAGGAAACTTTGAGCAATGGTTTAACCTTGATCAGATCTCTGAAGCTTCAGATATGGCAATTTAACTTAGGTAAAAACAAAGTTTCAACTTCATAACCAATTTTAACCTTCCAAACATCCTTACTAGGTTTTAGTTAAAACAAGAAAGTTGTAGAATTTCCTTTAAGATTTCTAGCAATGCAAAGATCACCTAAATCTAATATTCAAAACTTAATTTGTATCCAAAATTATAAAATGTTGTAAAAATTCAATATCAATCAAATAGTTTCAAAACATTAGAAAACTGATACATAATCAAATAACAAGGCCAATTCCATAAAATTAAGCACATATAACATATTAAGAGCATAATATAGGAGGAAATAATATAGATAAAATATTGTACATCAAATTTCCCCACATTTAAGCCTTATATGACCTTAAGTAAGAGACAACTTTATTCAAAGCAAAAAACAAAATACTTACTTTCCAAGAACTTGAAAATCAGAAATTCATAAGCAAGAAACCATTAAAGCCATTAAAAGATATAGCACATCATGAAGAAAAAATATCTACGAACATAAAACTAACTAGCATAGCAACTTCATTCAAAAAATAGTAGATCAACATAATAGATTCTCACAAAATTCACTCTCTAACTCTCAACTATTTAAGATAAGTGTTTCATTCAAGCTTATTCTATGAAATTACTCTACCATAAGCCTACTAATCATCTAATCTCCACTACATAAATCATATACGCAAACAAATTAAAAGAACTTTATTTAAGGTTGTAATGTGGCTACGAAAATAAAAAGAAAAAATGAATATATGAGAGGGTAGGAACTAAGTAAATTAATAAAGCACTAGAACTATAAACATGTAGGTTAATCTATAACAATTATGACTCAACACAACAATCTAACTTCAAATTTAAACATCATTAACTTCTTTCTTTTTTCTTTTAATGACTTCTTTTTGCCTTATTCTTCTCTCTTTCTTTCATTCTTTTACCTTATTTTGTTCTTTTTCATCATTTTTTCTTTTCTTATTTTTTTTTCATTTCAACTAACTTTTGAAATTGAAGGTAACAAATTTTTATAACACGCACACTACATACACTTATACTTACTTAAAAACACATCTCACAAAAATTTTAATACTTTACTAATCCCTAAAGTTAAGTAAAGACACTTGTTTTTCATTAGAAAAGGAAATGTTCATAGCCTAATCAATAAAGAAAGGGTAATTAAACTTAAAAAGGCTCAACAAAAATAAAAATTTGAAGTTAGTTATTTGGCTTTAGTGTAAATAAAGAAAGAATGCCTTTATCATTTTTGTGCATTCATGTGTAAATGTAATCTTAAAATAAATCAAAGCAAGTTCTAGAGAAATAAATCATGAAAGAACATCACACAAGAAAGAAAAAAAATAGTATAAATAATTAACATAAAGCTCAAAATCTCACTAGGAAAGCCATGCTACCAAAATCCAATCCACCAAATCAAATTCCATTATTACACTAACTAATTTTAAGAAGCAAATTCATTCAATCAATCATGTTATGAATCTTATCTAATTTTAATCGAATCTTATGTATGAAAAATGCAAAATCCTTACCAATGGAAAGCAAATAAAATGACTTAAAATCTTGTGTAAATATATATATTGGTTTTTTTTTCTTTTTCAAAAGCATTAAATGAAGACATAAGATACAAAATAAATCCTAAAAGCCTCCTCCTCACACTTAAATTTTACATTGTCCTTTATGTAAAGCACATCGACATCAAGAAAGATAAATGACGAGTAAATTTAAAGAGAAGGGCATGGTAAAGCAAATCTAAAATGCTTAAGTTACCTCTTAAGAAATGCCTTTATTTGGCATTTTTATCTTAACATGATTGTAACTTCTCAAACTAAGATCCACTTTACTATCTCCATTATTTCCAAATTGCTAACCTTTATATCATCCATCAAAGAGGTCTTTTACGAATTAGGATCACCTAACAATATTTCTACAAATGCTATCCTTAAAGTACTCTTTCTTAAAAATTCAAAAACATCATATATAATGATTTCAATATGATTAGTAAAATGACTCGAATGAGCAATAAGAAAGCACTCTTTTTCCTCTAATGAATGCATAAAATGTACTAAACTTATGGTAAAATCTACTTTTAGAAATTTCATTTCTAGATAATCATTAGTTTTTGCACATTTTGTGACAATAATATTCTCATCACCTATAGATACTAAAATTTTTGCACATATGGTACACCTAATATCATTATCATAGCAAGTGCACTCACAACCATCTATACAATCTACAAACTCAAAAATCTTAGAAAATTCAAGAACCATGTTATAATAAGTATGTGTAACAAGTACATCAAAATCAATAAAATCAAAACTAGTAATGTCAAAAGTAGAATAAAAAATAACAACATGAAAAATAAAATAAAATAAAAATAAAAAGAGGAACATCATACATTAAAGACTCAAAAGTATCAAGACTAGACATTGAATTATCATATATAGCCTTAGAAATGTCAAACTTGGCTATTATACTATCAAATTCCATGGTTAATATTTCATCTTGAATATTAATGTAATTCCCCTAAGTGATACATTAAGTATAATTAAGAATAAAAACCCCTATTGGGTCACAAAAGTGATAAAAAATTTCTTAAAAAGAAATTTAAAATAAAAAAAATCTTAAATCTTACCCGTACGTTAATCGGTTAAGTCAAAAATGGGTACACTAGGCTCTAATTGGCCCAAAATTTTCCAAACCATTTTAAACATAAATAGGAATTAAATTTGATTTAAACCATTATTACAAAAATGTTCAAAAGATTGGAAAAAATTTAATGGAATCCGATTTGATTTTAGGGTCTTAGGAAGCCAAAATTCAATAAAAAGAGGCCGAAAGTGTAATAAATCAATTTGGTTCCCTAATTTATTTTTAAATTCAACTAAATACATTTATTAGGGCCCAAATATATTACAAATAAACTTAAATTGGGGCAAAGGACCAAATTGAAATTTTTGTTAGAAAATATGGGGCAAAAGTTGAATTTTAGAAAGTTTTGGGGTTAAATTATAATTTTTTAAAATTATAGTTTTGGCCCAACATTTTTCTGATAAAATTGAATCAAAAATTGGTCTGAATTAGGCCCATATTTGCATTCCCATATGCTGAAATCTCTAGAGAAATTCTTGCAAAAATATCTTGCAAAAAAGATCTAGATATTTTGTAAATTCCAAAAAGAGACCCCTTGTATATATTTGCTATTTAGTCCTAGAAATTTCAAGAGAATCCATAAGCCTCCTTCTTCTTCTCTGCATTTCAAAATTTCCAGGCGCCATTAAGGCAACCTTTCAAGCTTCCAAACTAAAAGCACACACAAAATTCAACAAGCCAAGCTTCCAAGTTTTCTACTAGGTTTCCTAAGTTTTTCCAAGAGAAATCAACCAAAGCTTGAAGGTATTTCTTCCTTTTCCTCAAGTATGGAACACATCTTTGTGAGAGAGGTTTTGAAGCTTTGAAATAACCAAGTTTGGAGGTGAGTGACAATTCCTTACCATTTTCTTAGAATTTTGATTCAAGAATTATAAGATTTTGAACTCTAGATTGGTTAATTTGTTAGTTTAATGTGAGACCATGCAATTAGAGGCATGGTGCTATTCTGAACCTTTGGACATGTATTTTTAATGTTATTAGAATGATATTAGCATTAGGAATGCAGAAGAATACAAATTTTGACGTTTGGAATGAGTGGTAAACCCAAATCATGAAAAACAATGCTTGCTGGAAAATTTCTGGAAAACCCAAAATAGTGACTTCGAGTGCACGAATTTTTTGGGCTTCATTGGGTTATTTAAAAATTCAAAACTAAACATTCTATGGTCTCTTATGGTGTTAAGATCAACATATAATTTATTGAGAATTTTTAGAAGAAGTTATAATTTCGGAATAGGATCCTTGTTGGGAACTAGTCCAGATTTCCAGAAACAAAATGCCTCAGCATTTGGTCTCAGGTTTTAATTTTTTAAAGCACTATATGGCCTCTAAAAATTATACAAAAACTCATGGAAACCCTTCCATATGTTGGTTAAAACATATAAAAATTTCATGGTAATTGGAGCTCATTTTCCTATTGAATAAATTCTTAAGATTTCGGGGCTCCAGTATCACCAAATCTGGAACCAACTTGGGAGGATAAAATTGGGCGAATTTCTGGGCAAATTCACTAGGGATTTTGAGAAAACTCACAACATGAACTTTGTTATTTAAGATGTTAGTAATAACATAGAATTTAATGGGAGTTATTTTTGAGTTAATTTAATTAGCCAAATAGGGTCAAACTTTTTATTACACTCTGCTGGCCCTGTTCTGGGCCAGTAAATGAACAGCACCATAGTGTAATGGATTCTAAGCCCAAATTGAATGGTAGTTAATTGAAATTGCACTATTAAGGATTTAGTTAATTATAGCAAACTTTGACACCTTAATTATAATTAATTAAACATAAGTTGAGAGCTTAGTGTATAAAAAAAGGTATAGTATAGGATTAATAAACTCTAATTGAAACACAAGCTAAGCTATTCTTTCTAAATTCTTGGTATGTAGATGCATTATTGGAATGTATGTTGTTTGTGTATAAACTTAAAATGATTGTTTTGCATGTGTATACGTTATTGTTTGGTATGATTAGAATGGATGTTACCTTAATGGCTAATGAGTACGTTTAACCTTACTATTGATTATTGGATTATGAATATGCTTATAATAGCTATTGGATTCTGAAACACTTTAATATTTATAAGTCTTTCTCAAATATAATTTGTGGGGGAGTATTACATCTTTCTAAAAGAAAGATAGGGTGGTAAAGGTTGGAGGGATAAGGATGGTGGCTTCGGCCTAGGGTGGTGGGGAATAAGGTTGAATTAGTGACATAAGAGGAAACTCGTACCTTATTAGCCATTTGTTGATATCCAGACTAATCATTTCTTAACTGTGTAGTTAAATTTCATTTTAATTAGATGCTTAAAACTAATGACACATTTAATAACTAATTTAAATCTAAGAAATTCATAATACATTAAGATTATGGTAAAAGTGAATTATCATTCACTGAATATTATAAATACTCATTCTTGTTTATATTTTTTTCCTTAATTTTACAGATAAAGAATCTAGGCTGGTGCCGACAGTCTGACACTCACATGAAGACCTATTTGTCACCATATGCACTATTTACTTCCAAATAGTATGTTATATATTAGTATAAGTATTTAGTCAGTCATTATAATAATCTGTATAATATTTTAGTTCATGCTTGTTTTGATATCTATCTGCGTATATAGTTTTGCGTATACCTTAAAAACGTATGTAAGATGTAGTATTATTTCTTTTGTGTTTAATAAAAGTATTAGTTGTATATGTATATTTGTATACATATGAGTTAAATGCGATGGTAAAAGCTTGTAAAGGTGTCTAATTAATACATTATTATCAGTTAGATATCTTTATATCAGTTATAATGGATGTGGGAATAGGTTGTGACAATTAATCATGGTTTTTATTGTTTTAAAAAAAGGTTAGTCAAGAATGAATGGAGAAAAAACCTTGAATATCTTATTTCCATCTTCAAGATATAAAAATCTACTAGGAAAAATAAGTCCATCAACCTGCACTAAAACATCCTTAAGAACACCTAAGGGATAAATGTTAGATCTTTTTACTAATTGCACAACTACTCTTGTTTATTTAAAAAGTCCTAGATTTAAAGCATTAAAAATATAAAGGGTATGACATTAATTAAAGCTTCTAAATCTAGCATGGCGTGCTTAATTTTAGTTTTTCCTATAACATATGAAATAGTGAATATGCTTGAATCTTTACATTTTCTTAGTAATTTTTTTAATGATGGCAAATGCATTCACCTTACACATAGTTTGTGTCATTATTTAATTTTTTATTATTAATGCATAAATTTTTCAAAAAGTTAACATGTAAGAAAAATTATTTTATTAAATCTAATATAGGTATGTTAACTTCAAATTTTCTAAGAGTATCCAAAATTTATTTTTCATCCTTAATTCTTTTTAGAATAAATTTTTCTTAAAACTAGGAAAAGGAATAGAAAAATCAATAAGAGGTGAGGATTTAGGGATAAAATTTACCTTACTTTTTTCACCATGTTTTATCTTTTTTTTTTCTAGTTGCTTCTTTTGTTTTTCTTCTAGTTAATGGCTTGCTTCTAGTTAGGAAGATGAAGGCATGTTAACTTGGTTACTACTCCTAGGTATTTTTCTATTCACAACTCCTTTGCCATTTACATTTTAGAAAAAGGCTTCCTGAACCTTATGCTTTAAGCTTACTTCTGGTAGAAGATAATTTGCTAATCTAAATTTGTAAATTTATGGTTATAACTTCTATTCTTTGCTAAAATTATAAGTTATTAATAGTCATTTGCTTGACTAAATCTTTAAAGGATTCTTAAGAAGAAGTTAAAGTTAAATCTAGTTTGGAAGAAACTTGAATCTAGTTTGGAAGTAAGAATAGGTGGAATTCAGTTATAAGGAGGATGATACTAATCTCGATCGGAATTAGTGCTATATTTGAAAATTTGATAATCTTTCTAATTAGGTTACGATTAGGTAGCTATTATTGGTACTATTATTGCTATTTAATAAGGAAGATTACTACTACGTAAACTTAAGTTAACATTCATTATCTTGCAATGTGAGATAGGAATCAATAAGATAAGTTAGTCATAAGCATATACTACAAAGTCTAGTAGGAAAAGAAGCTTGAGTTTACTATTATCCAATAGCTATCTGTCTTGCTAGAGAAGTTAATTTATCCAATCTATGCTCTACTCTTTGAAGACTTGAATGGGAGAAATTCATTTCATGCACACTCCTAATAGCATTTACAATTCTAGTGTCAAATTATAAGGAGTTCTTAACCTTGTTAACTATCAAATTTCTAATTGCATGAGGAGTTTTATCTATAAACACTCCATTGCTAGTAACATTAATCATACTCTTATCCATGGTAGAAAGTCATTCATAAAAGTACTAAATTGAGAGTTACTCATTAATTAGGTGGTATGGGCAATTTGAACATAGATTTTTGAATCTCTCTGAATACTCATACAATGTTTCACCATTAATTCACCTTAGACCACATATATCTTTTTTTATGGTAGTATCTCTTGAAATGGAAAGAATTTCTCTAGAAATAACTTCTTCTTATCATTTTAGTAAGTGAAAAACCCTAGTTGAAGCTAATATACCTAATGCTTAGTTATCTTAGCAATTGAGAAAGGAAATGCCCTTAATTTAATGTAGTTTTTTGAAATGTCATGTGGTTTCACAATTAAGCAAACCACATGAAACTCCTTTAAATACTTATAAGGGTCCTCACTTGCAAGACCATAAAATCTAGGAAGCAAATGAATTAGTCTTGATTTAAACTTAAAGTTAGCACCAAGTTTAAGATATTAAATGCTTAGACGTTAATAAGCAACCTCATAGGTAGCTAACTTTTTTAATGTCCTATTATTAACCATGTTATCAAAATTATCAAGAAGATCAAATGAAGGAAAGAGATGCTAAAATTATATGTATTTCTAGTCTTACATAGTAAATGAAAAATTCTATCTACTTTAAGATCAAAATCTATTAATTCTCTAGTAAGCTGCCTAGTCATACACTACACTATATTATAGAGTACCCTAGGAACACAGAAATAACAAAATACCAATCCACTATTGAAAACCACTCAAAATAATTTAATTAACCTATCCAAATATTCATAAAAACTATAGGACTACCATAGAGTAAAAGCTATAACTATACAAAACCTAAAATACAATAAAAAATCTTTAAAAAATTTTAAAAGTACTCCAAATGATGGAAGTTGGCCAAAAAATAGGGGGCTTATGGTTAGCAAGCAACTAATAAGGGAAATGGTTTCTAATACCATAAAAAATTTCAGCTCAATCGGAATTAGTCATTACGACATTAGTTTAGGGAGTTAAGAAACAATATATGTGTAGCTTGTTAAGATAAGCAAAAATATTAAATTGAATTGAAGAGATATGCAACAGTAAAAAAATGATAGATACCATAAAATGCAAGGAAACACTAACGAATGTAAGAAATTCAATAAAATGCTTGAACAATTATGCAAATCATAGCTAGTAAAAGATGATAAGTGATGAATTGAAGTGGACCCTTGATAATAATGCTAAAATTTTGATGGCTTTCAAACCTAATCAAAATTAAAAATTACTAGATTGATAAAAATTTTGTAATATAAGGTAACAAACTAGGTTGAACCCCTAATGATCCATTTAAGACATTTCTTCACATTCAATTACTAATTATGATTATAGAATTAGATAAAAATAAAATAAGAAAATAGAAACAAAATTAAGCAATCAAGTAAATAGCATGCAAACAAAATGTAGGAATGCAAATAAAACTAAATTGAGGGGCTTGAGTTAGAATTAAATAGAATGAACTATTAGAAATAAAATGTAGAAGTAACATAACAAAAAAATGATACAAAAAAATAATTGATCTAAAGAATTGAGAAATTTTTAATGGATTAATCACATATTAGAATATATTTGAGAAGTACAATTGATTTTTTATTCTAGAATTATTTGGGGTCCTTGCAATAATTCATAAATTTCATGCTAAATAAACATATAAAATTTGATCAAATTAGATTAGTGGAATTAAGTAACTACCATAATTCATCAACTTAGATTTAAATTGATTTCAAAATAAAATTTAGCTAAATTGATGGTTAAACCAAAAATCTCTAATTTAATTATTCAACTCTTTATTCTCATAAAAAGAATGATGATTAACTAACCGTTTCAATACAAAACCTAATAGATATTACAAATTACATAAATGAATATAGAATGTACCAAATCAAAATCCAATTTTGCAATTTTAGGAAACCAAGTAAAAGCGTAAGAGAAAGAGGAAAATCAATTAGCAAAAGTTAATATTACAACTTAGGATCTCATATTCCAAATATAGATGAGCCTTAAATTCCTTAAATCAATTACGAAATTAGCCTTCCATGGCTAAAAAGAAAGAAACATAGGGAAGAGAACAAAGTTATCTAAAGTTGTGTAAAATTGTGTTCTTACCTTTGGAGGAACAAATCCTATATCTAATTTCCTCTGCTATTAAATCAAATAAGTCAAAATAATATACTTCCTATGGCTATATAGAATAGAGCTTTACTAATTTTAGAAGCTTAAAACCTAATTTACAAAATAATGCATTATAAGAGTTACTATAGTTGAATCTTATAGGTTTGAATTCAAGTCATTGTATGACCATCAAAACTATGTAGTTTCACTAAATGACAACTATGAAAGTTATTAGACCAAGTCATAGGGAACTTTTAGCACTAGTTTCACCATGATTGGACCATTATATCTCTAGATATGAACCAAAAATCAAGATTAAGTTAGCTTGAATAAAAATAGTGCACCAAATTCATAGCTAATTTCAACATTCCAAACATCCAAACATGTAATACCCTAAATAAATAAGAAAGCCCAAGATGGAATTTTGACTAAAGACAACTCAAATAGAAATTCAGTAAGATAGTTTAGTGAAGTTGAAGTAAATCATAAAAATAATTTAGAGATGCACCTAGCACTAATATGGGTCAAAATATAATTAAAAAACTAACATTATGCTTGAAAAAAATTATATAAAGGCTTAATAGAAAATTAAGAGTTCAGGTAGCACAAAAACAACCTAGGTAGCCTGAAAATTTAAAGATTGAACCCAAATTTAAAATAAATCTCCTTCGTTTATTTAGGCTATGTTAGTTTAAATTTTTAAATCCTAAATTTGATTTTTTAAAACAAAAAAATGAGGTCCAAATAGAGCCCAATCTTATAGAGGAAGCTTTTGGCAATTATGTAAATAAGTAAAAAACTAGGGGTAATTGTTAATGAACTTTTCTAGAGCTTTATATTTAGAATATTTTTATTGTTTTTGAAGAAATAATATTCTAATTTTAACATGGAAAAATTATGCATCCATGTGCCTTAACATTAAAATTTTTACAAAAATAAAAATAATAAGAAAGAAGCTTGTCAAGGAAGCCTAAGAGTTAGGATTTTATAAAAGGCTTTTAGGGGTATTTTTGCACAATTTTTTTTACTTGTCTCTATCTAAAATTAAGTGCTCTCCTAGGGTTCTCTATTAAGGCTTTTGATCTAATGATTCCTAAAATGTTCTATGAATGGTTTCATCAGATTCTTGCAAGATAACCTAGGTTTTTCCTAAACCTTCTTCAAGTTTTCATGGTAATCTTCTCTTCAAAATTTATAAGACTTAGTTTATTTTGGTGAAATTGCAGCTTTACAAAGTTATGAAATGTTAGAGGATCAAGAATTTAAGGTGAGTGGCAACTATCTCTTATTTCTTTGACTTTTCCTATGAAAAATGAAGGATATGGTGGTATATGCTCTTATAGGTGTTTAGTTAAGTTGTGGTGTAGTATAAATATTAACATGATGATATGATGTTGATATTTTAGTGGTAAGATTGATATAAAATGATTCATCAAGTTTTCCTTTGAGAGATGATAGTAAGATTATATTGAATTTAGAAATAAAACTTTCAAAGAAGGATCATACTTATTTTTATTGCTCTATGGAAAAAAGAATTAGAAATTATTAAAATTTTAATTTTTTGGTATTTTAAAATTACAAATAGTGTTAGGATAGGTGTGCAAAAAATTAGAAATTTTTGAAAAAATTTTAAAGTTATGAAAAGTGCATTTTTATAGACTTTAGTTATAAAATCTCAAAACATAATTTTGGATTTTATATGATGACGTTTAGTGCAACTTGTGCTATAATTTGATTAATAAAAATTAAAGTATGTTTTGTGATTGTTAATATGTTAGTAACTTTGCATAGAAATTTAGTGGAAATTGGAATTTTTTTGGATGCTAAGAAGACCCTTTTTTTTATGATGACTTCAAAACTACCCAGAATTAACAATTTTGAGATTTTGGCTTCATATGAATAGTATAAACATGGAATTTTTGTGAAATAGTTGAATTTCTTCATCGTTAAGGATGTTATATCAAATTTTGGTGGTGATTGAAGTGATTTGGATATTGAAAAAGGGTTTTTATTTCAATTACTCACATGCTATCTTATTTTGAAATTCAATGTTTTAGTGCTGTGTGAATAGACTTAAGGATTAAGAAATTGTAAGAAAATTGATGTTTGATGCTTAACAATGTATTAAGAGTATTAGATAAAATTTTGATAGAAGTTTCAATTGATTTGGAAGCCCAAAAAACACTGAGCTATGGGAGTATCCTTAGTACCCAACATGTTACTTTATATTGAAAAATATTGCAAGTAATTAAAATTTATGTTGCTTGGATGATGTTTGTGTTATAAATTTGCTGGCCATTTAAAAGAATTAAGTGTTGCTATTATCTTGAAATGAAAAGTTTGTATATCAACCTTGGATATAATGTCATGTGATGATGAAATTTGATATATATATATATATATATATATATATATATGGGGCAAGATTTTATGGCATATTGATTCTACGGTTGGTATCTTGTTATTACTCGCCTTGAATCTAACTTATAAGGGGATATATTCATCCTTCACAGAAAAGGGATGAAGTGGTAAGGGTTGGAAGTATAATGTATGTGGCCTTATGCTTGGGATGGCAAAGGATAAAATTAAACTAAAGATATAAATGGAAACTTATATACTAACTATTACCATTCTCTTTAACAAAATTTGTAAACAATCTACATAAGATCTTTAATTATTTATGATTTTACAACTATTATTTAATTATTTATGATTTTACAACTATTATATATATTTGTTTGATCAATTATGGCAACAATTATT